>JANPWX010000331.1:3338984-3568460 GCA_024734555.1 Trochalopteron elliotii | reverse complement strand
TGCGTGGTCCTCAATTGGGACGCCGCGCTGCCTCCCCGAGGCAAGGTGCGTGCCCGGACCGAGCGGCTCGCCGGGCTCTGTGATGGGGTGCTGCTCCCGGCGCCGCTGAGAGGGGTCGGGGTCCCCCCGCGGTCGTGCGTGACCCGTGGGGCAGCTTCCCGCCGAGTTGTAAAGTTTTTGTGTAGCAGCTCGTATCTGTTCTTATTTAATATCTATGAAGCACCTGGAAGGCAGAATAAATAGCTTCTACAGCGCTGGCTTTCTTAGTTCTTGAGCAGCAAAATATGCAGTGTCACAAATGAACAGAAGGTGTGTTTGGAGACGGACTGTAGTACAGGTTGTTGCGGAGCAGCACCGGGTGTTTAGCACCTTTAATGTGAAATTAACAGGTCGGGCGTGATATTAAAGCCTTCGCCTTTGTTTTAGTGTGGTAAGGAAAATGGCTTTATGATTAGGTTAATTCTTCTTTTTTTTCCTTTTTTTTTTTTTTTTAAATAAACTCTGTGGTTTTGAATTAAATGGCATCTCTTTGCAAGTATGTAGGCTTAATCGCCAGTTTCTGGGGAACTGATGAATGAAATCTCCTGGGCGAGCTTAATTTAGCATATGGTCACACGTGATCCTCTTGTTAGTGATTTGCACTTGGAAGGCATCGGGAGAACAGCGGAAAATAAGATTTCTCATCTGTAAATGTGTGAAGGCACTGGGTAGAGCTCTACCTCAATGCAGGAAGCTCAGGACGCATGCTTAGCTCTTGCAGCTTAGTATGTCTATTCAAAGGAAGAACAGATACGCCAAGTACTTGCTTTTTGCATTTTAAAGCTTTAAACGTTCAGAGGAGACCGAGGTAGTTCAATGCAAAAGAGCCTCGAGGGTCCTTTGCGAATTCCACGTTGAAATATTAACCCATTAAGTCCAGCAAAGCGTTAAGGGTGGTTTTAGTTTTCTAAAGACATGCACTGAATGCCATGGGAATGTTTCCAGTCTGAAGTTGCATAAATGTATAAATGCTTTACTAAAGGACTAAAGTTCTGTAACTGTACTGGTATGGAGATGATGTTTTCCCTTAGAATTGCGTGGAGGTCAATTTCAAAAATTGACAATATGCGATCTTGGATTTCAGTTAAAATGTATTGTTATTTTTACAGACTATACCAGTTCCATGTGATAGATGTCTCATACATGGTGTATATTGTTAATAACTGCGTAGCATTTTCACTACAGGTTGATAGCTAGATATTGATAATTTAGCACATAGTGATAATGATCACTCTAACTGGAGGAAGTTTCTTGAGATATATCCTAGGATGGTGTTTATAAGGAGAAAGATTCCTGAGAAAGGTAAGAAAGTATTAATGTTCTTATACAAGGAACTGGTGAGACCTCATCAGAAAGACTGAGTAAACTCAGTTTCCTGTGCTTGGAAATGGTGCATTCAAACTGGAGGAGATGCATGGAAGGATAGCTAGGATGGGCTGATCAAGTCTCTGGATTGAATACTGTATGAAGGGAAAAACAGATTTCTTGGACAAAAGCAAAAGATTCCTACACGTAGATCCAGTCTGGAAACTAGAAAGTTATTCTGGGCCCTGTAAGGATTTGGAATGGTCTTATAATAGGAGTGGAATGAAAAATACCATTGTTCATCTTAAATTTAATTGTTAAATAGATGGATTAAATTAGATAGCATGACTGTGTCTTATAGCAGGTGTCTGAACTTGAGAATTCACAGGCTGTGCATCTCTAAGGCACAGTGTTGGGACTCCATACTGAGCATTGCGTTTCTTTTCCCACAAGGTTGTCTCAGTGGTATATAAAAGTGTTTTAAATCACAGCTTTCCTTTGGCATTATACCAGGAAATACTATTAGCTTGGGATAGAAATTAAACAATGCATTTGTCCACATTTTCAGGTATTTCTAATGTCCTAGCACATATTTAATAGGTGTTAAATGCAAACTTTAGTTGGAGTTAAGGTAAAATCTTCCAACTTACTTTACATTTTTTTCTTTTCTCAGTACTTCAACATGCAGGATTTCTGCTCAAGCATTGTATGTTTTACAGGAAAATGAGTTTTCTAATGACTTATTATATTTATTTTACTCCAAAAAGTCCATATGTTCACATAAATCTATAGTCAAAATAATATTCTATTGCTTCCTCTAAGCTGATCTTATCTGCTGAAAAATGTGTCTTAAGAAAGCAAAGGAAGTTGCACAGTAAGGACAAGCTCTTACTCTGCAGGAGTTGAACACACTCACTCTGTTTTCCCATTTCTCTCCCAACTATTTAAAGCTGTACTTTAAACATGAGTGGTCTTGCTCAATTAAGCAAAAAGTTAAAATTCTGTGAATTTAGATGGTCAAAGTACACATCTAACAGCATTTTTTCCCCAGCTGTCTTTTGGAACTCTGCAAGTCTCAAGGTTAGCATCTGAGAGTTCAATTCCAGTGGAAGCCAGACTTGCTTACATTGGAGTGTTCTGGCACCCACAGTATAACTGTGAAGTACCAAGACTGAACAGGGACTTGCTTTAAAAACCTTCCCTGCAGCAAATTCCACTTGGCATATATTGCAAAATATGAACCCTTCTAAATAATCTCCAGTGCGTTCATGTGCTCTATATTTGGCTTCAGAAACAAGAGAACTCATTTATATAAAAAGAACAAAGTGTAGCCAGAATATTTTTTAGTCCCATTTTGCTTTGCTGATGTTCACAGCTTTGTAGATTAAGGTAAATTTAAAATAAGATTAATGAGAAATAGTTGTAGCTGTTCTTCTGCATTAGATTGTTTCGCTAATGTGCATTAGTTGGTTTTTTTAAGGTTTTGTTTGGGTTTTTTTTTCCTCTAATGCAAGGAAGAGTCAAATAGTCTTACTACAGAACTAGAACAAGAAAGGGAGTTTGCCATGAGGAAGCTGAAATCAGTAGACAAGAATGCTTGGAGATAAGACTAGAGAAATGGCAAGAGATCATAGAACTTGACCTGTTTTCTAGCAAACCTAGAGATGGACTAGGCATTGACTAAGTTATTTGTCAGGTGGCTTTTTTATTTTTTTTTTTTTTCTTGTGAGTAATCCCAGGCCAGTTGTTTGCAAATAAAGTAATAATTGCAACCACTTTTAGGCCAGGAGAGCGGAAGAAACTGCTTGGAGAACTGGATTTTTGCTTTCTTTGCATGTAATGCTTTGTAAGCCTTCCCATGTGTGGGGGTCTAAACAGAGTTAACTGGTGTTGTTTTCCTTCTGGCATGTTCCTTCTGCCATTGCCATGTATGAGCACTTCAGTAAATGAGTAGGAAGGCTGTGTAATTTGTTATGTAATGCTACTGAAATACTCCATAACTTTCTACCAAAATATTTCTCTGTTCATTCTTATCAGGCTTCTCTCTCTGCTTTGTTTGCATGCAAGACAAACTTTTGGGATCGTGTGTTTGTTTTCTTCCTGGATCTTTGTTTTAAGATACTGTAGCAGATAACGCAGCAGACTGTGTCCATGAAATGAACTTGAAGTAGCAGCTGCAGACTCTTTAGCTCGAGAGACTAACTTTAGTCACAGTAGAGCTAGGAGACCTTGTACTGAAGTTCTTCCAATTCATGCAGGGATTTTTTTTTTTCTTTTAAAAGCCAGTTGAGTTGTCCTTGCTCATAATACACTACTAGCCTGAGAACTGCAAGTTTGAGAGTTTTGCAATTGAATTAATCAGTGGAAGTGTATCAATACAGCCAGTTGTCTTATTTCAAGACTTCTATTTGTGCTTGTGACATTTTTAGCTTTAAAAAACTAAACCTGCAATAAAAGCTACCAGGCTTAGTTTCTTTCAGTTTGTGTTCTGATATGTGGTGACAGAATTTAAATGTTTTAAATACAAGTCACATCTGTCTATGCCATGTAACTATTTAAGACTTTGTTTTCAGAAGAAAAGGAGTTTTTCAGGACTGTAATGATTCTCCAGTAGCTTTTACATAGCTTTTTGTTGTGTAACCTTGCATTTAGGCACTTGCTGCTTAATAATCTAAAACTATGTCTATGTAAGATTTGTTAAAGCTGATTACCTACTAGATAGTCCACTGGTGATTTTATCATGATTGCATTCTTTGACGTGCATGTACCAGAGGAAAAAAGGAGAATATTTAAGTTGAGATTACATTAAATAATGTGGTAGAGCCTAAAAAGGTACTTAGAAGAGCAAGAATGACATGTCTAGCCATGCAAAGACTGCCACAAAATGGGAAATTTACCAGATGGACCTGGTAAAAGGTAATTGGAAGATGATATTTTTATTTTTCCCGAACATTGTGGGAAACAGGGCGCTGATATTTGCTCTCTTTCACAGACTGTGAAGTCAGGGAACAAACCGGTGGTGGTTCTTTAGCAGCAGGTTGAAAATAAATGACAAAATTTCCCAATGCAGCATGTGAGTAAATCATGCACTTTACAGCCCCAGAAATCTGTGCAGTCAGACATGTAAATGGGTTTGAGCAGGTTTGAAATGACAAATTGATGAAGAGATCTTCACAATGCACCAAAAGCATCTGGCTTAGAAAGTTTCTAAACTACAAGTGCTTGAACTCTGCGAAGCCACAGCAGAGAATCGACCACTTCATACTTCCTTGCTGCTTATGTGTCTCCCCAGGCATGTCCTTGTCTTGAGATATCAGCCTAGGTTGATCTTTATCTAACTCAGTATCTGTTTGTTAAAAAAACTTAAATGAATTGTTAAGAGAAACTGGTTTCCATTATTGCTAGTACAGAATTTCCCAGGAAACTTGTTTCCGTCATTGCTCGTATAAAATTTCCTTAGAAATTAAAGAATCTTTTTTGTTAATTTAGTTATTTAGAATTAATGTTTTTCAGCTTTACGGAAGACAAGCAGTTTGAAGATATTTTTTGGATTGCTGTTCCATAGCTGTTTATGTTTTCTTAACACTGCACCTGTATTGCATACACCACTGTTTTTCCTTAAGCATCTATTCAAGACCATTTCAGACAGAACAAATACTGGTTGTAGACCTACTTTTGTCAAATGAGTTGTATCCAGTAGTTTGTATCAGTGGAGATGGACAGTTTTTCTTTGAATTGTTGCATTTATCACTGAGATAGATTCTCATGGGGGGCAGTAGGCATTTCAGACTGGGGATTTAACCTCCGTCTCTTTCCACTTTGTTCTTAAAGCAACATTGGCAGATCCAGTATGGCCATGCCAAAGTTGGTAACACTGTAGCAAGAAAGATTTAGGTCTTGTGGAATCTTTTGTGTCGAATGATCAATAATAATTATCATAGCAAATGGAAACCACTTTATATGAAACGATTCAGGTGCAGGATTTGGGCATACAGGTCTTGTGAAGCTGTCCTAAAGGCTCATCTGGCTAAAGGTTTCCTAAGAATTAATGTGTGCTTTTACAATGGCTTGTCTAAACTTTACTACTTGAAAAATTTTAAACAAACCCGAACAGCCTACATCCAGGCCAAACTGCTTCCTTTGACATTTATAAAAGACTTGTCTGCTAACAACTCTAGAGTTAGTAGTCAGGATTTCTCATCATTTGGTTCCCCTTGGCACCTAATGGTAACACATGATCAGTGATCTCAGTAAACATGTGGGTACAGATGGGTAAAGTATTGTGTTTGGGGTGTCTTTCCATACCAGTTCATAATAGTCAAGGTGATTTGAGTGTCTTGCACTGAAATTACTGGAAGGTGACCTTTCTGTAAGATAACAGCAAGTCCAGTGGTCTGCAAACACAAGTTCTGGCAGGTCTTTTCAGGAAGTTGTTTGATAGGTTTTCTAGGTAAGAGGTAGGAGCTGTTAAGGTTGGGAATAAGAGATGAAGTTGGTGATACTGGTTGATTTGTTTTTAAATAATGTGCATAAAGACTTTTGTGCAGAAGTACATAAATAATGATTAAAAGTATTCTGACAAAGTAATGGGGCTGCTAGACAGAGCAGTGGCAGAGGAGGAAAGCTTTCTGTTGCTTTCCAAATATGTTAAGCAGATGTTAATAAAACTGAGTTTTCATATCTATGTAGAGATGCAAATCTTTTTCTCATGCTAATATTTTATTCATTTTGTAGTTCCACTGAGATCATCGCCATCTGTAACAAAAATGTTTTAATTGAGTTAATGGTATATTTTTTTCCTGTTGTTCCCTACAGTAGATGTGAAATTGCAGGCAGTTACTGTAGAACTAATAATACATCTGCTATGGTGAAACATTCAGCAGATCGTTCCTGTAAACTTAATAATCATATTTGATAGGTAGGTGTAATTTATGGTAATACGGGGTGATTTTTCTAAGATATGAGGAAGGATGATTAATATTACTTTTTTATAACACCTGTATTCTAGTTTGTTTTTTTTTTTTTAGCTAATGTGACTTGGAGGTTTTGATATGCATGACAGTTCAGGAACTACTCAGACCTGATTAAAAAAATAAGTGCTACAAATGGCTAAATGCCTTTACTAAATACTGAACAAGTTCTGAAGACTCATAAAGATCTTCATGTGTATAGGTTTGGAAATGTATTTACAATCAAAGCCTTGTTCTTAAATCTTTCTGTATCATAAATATTCTGGGGTTTGAAGCCTACATATGTAGAATCTTGTTTTCTGGAAGAGTCTTATGTCTGAAGTTTGCAGTTTTAAGTGATTATTAATCCCCTTCCTGAAATGTATTCGAATTGCTGAGATTATTGTAATATCTTCATTTAGTTGTGGTTCATTTTTTGTTTATTTATTAAGTTGAAGGTCTCTGACCCTTAAGATGATGTGCAGGTCCTAACTGAAATGAACTGAAACCAAACTGAGGTAAAATATTCCTCCTCTTCCAGAGCCATTTACACCAACAAAATCAGCCTTGGGATTATTACTTGAGGCAGCATGCATCGGGTAATGTTATTGTGGCTTGCCTATTTAAACGTGTATCACAGTCTAAAAAGTAACTGATACCAAAGTATTACTGTACCGAGAGGATTTTAAAAAATATGCTCTAGCTGTAAATGTATACTGTGAAGATTTGATTCTCCTGAGTTGCCTGCTCAGGGGAGTACTGAGACACCATGTCTTAGATAATCCCACCTGATTTAGCTACAGAAAACATTTATTAGAGTCATATTGAATTTTCCTCAGAGGCTCTCCCATCCTGCTGGATCCTGGCTGACCTTCAGGTTGACCTATGTTATGCTGCTTTGGTACTTCTTGGAGAGGTAAAAGGAGCGTGTGTTTCCTGCCCAGTTCCTTGTTCAGAGATTTTTCAAAGTGGAAGTGTGTTTGAATACTTCAGTGTTGTCATACATTGATTTCTATGGGTGTAAAGGGCTATAGAAGAAGCAGAGTGGTTGGTAATTAGGATTTAAATCATCATTGTTCACTGGATGCTTGTTTTGGTAACTGGGATACAACTTCTGAATGGGCAATAAGAATCTCAGTTAGAAATCTATTCACTATGAAGCTGACTGCTCAATTGCATACCTTTCAAATAAGTCTAGAATCAGGTAAAGTGCAGTGCCCAGCATTTATTATTTTATGGACCCACAGTCTGTTAAGCTAATGTTGAATGGTGATTCTCCCAGAGTAATTTGGACCTAATTACCTGTATTGTACTATAGGTGGGCACAACGTGTTTTTAATTCATTAGATGGGTTTGATGGATCACTAATTTGTTTTGATTGTAGGCAATGAAAAATATTTATTCTATTTCACTCTTTCAGATAGTTTGGAGGATGAATACAACAAAAAAGGGAGTTTCTTAAGTAAAATGCAGGGTGCACTTGTGGTATGAGATGCCTGCTGCTCATGGAAATGTGTCAATATCCATCTTGCTTTTGTGCATACTGTTGGATTTTTCTCCATTTTGTCTTGATGCATTTCCTAGAGAGAGTGTCTGCTTAAAAACCAAACCACAAAAAAAAAACAAGCAGCCAGACAAAAACTTCTGCCAGGAGTATTGATGAAGAAGATTCCATGAATTTAAGAAATTGTTATATTAAATCTTACTGCAGTCAATGTAGTTTGAGGAGTAGCTGTGCTTTGGAGACTGCCTGAGAATGACTGCTATACCATGCTTGCAAGAAAAAGGCAGGAAGTAAATAGCAATAGGAGGTAAAACTCCTTGATCAGGAATCAGATGCTAGTGCTTGAGTACACCAGGAAAGCCACAGGACAGAGCAGGGTGAGAGCATGTCTAGAAGCTCAAGTGAAATTCAGAAAATTGGATTATGTGTAATCAGAGTGCTGTTGAGAGCAGAGGCTGTCACAGGGAGCAGGCAAGGATGAAATAAAACCAGGGAGCCTGGCTGGGAGGTGGGCACTGGAGTCAGGAGTCAGCCAGGAGTGCACAAGCAGGACAGAGGGGTGAGGTAAAGGACCAGGACCTGAGGAAGAATTTTGAGCATAGCCATGGGGATCACACTTGCAGATGCAGTGCTGAGCTCCCCTGCAGGGAAAGTCACACAGGACAGAAAAATAGCAGTTTGTTGCCTGAGCTGGGTTGCCCTGGTTTTGTGGTCTTTTGGGTGTGTACTCTGCTGCTGGTGTGTAGGTGTTTAAGGGGACTGGCAGCTGAATGATGTCACATTTGGGGATGGAGTGGGGAGCCTGGAAAAGGGCACAAGGTGGCTGCCAGGAGGCCAGAGGGGTTTTTTTTTGCCACAAGCATTTATGACAGCTCTGGTTGAGAGAACAGCTGGAGGATGACTGGGGGCTGCCTTGGTCCTGCTCTTGTCAGCTTGGTGATTCCTTGGATCTCTCTTCTTAAGTGAAGATCACTGCCTGTTTGGGCATCACCTATAAAGCTTTCCATACCCCTGTAGCATTTAGGCAATTTTACCATTGTATATTAGTATTGCAGTGATGTTTTAGTTTTGTTTTCATTGTTGGGATGATTTTTTGAGAAAGTAGATGTTCTTGGTGGATTTTGTCAGTTTTAGCCTATTGGCACAGAAGAATGAAAAGCATCATTTTTACGTAACGTTTTCTCTTAGGACACGAAATACATTATGGGCAACACATCATAAATGTGGGTGAGTTCTGGGTTCTCACATTTAATTTTTTATAAGCTGTAGTTTTGCTTGGAAGACCCACGTGAATTTCTTGTTGTTCTTTTAATTTGATTTGATAACAACTTCCATGAATATCTGATTAGAAGTTGCATTTGCTCACTTAGAGGGACTGCTGAACTCCTTGAGCAAGAGCTATCAGGAGAAAGCACTGTGAATGGATTACTGTAAGGTGCTTCCTCTTTTTCCAGATGGGATTATGTAGGAGGTTATTACATTAATTTAGCAAATGTAATAGGTTAATAAAAGTATTATGTTCTATTGGAATATGACACACCTCCAGGCTACCTCATGTAAATACTGTAATGAAGAATTCTCTGAGCACTGGCTAAAACCTAGGTGTTGGAGTTCATGAAACGTAAGAAAAAAGACTTTCTGCAAACATTTTTTGTTCAGTGGTAGATGGAGTCCAATCCCAGACTGCCTGAAAGCTGCACAGCCTTCATTGTGGATAGAGCCTTCATCTGTTGGAGCTGACCTTGCTCTGTGGGTGACACCCAAGCCTTGGCACAAGAGTAAGGACAGGCTTGTTCTGGGACAAACATGGATGTATCCTGAAGGAAGGCTTGTCTTCTAGTGTTATGTAAAATCGGTTGTATTTGTGTATGATTTGGAAATGCAAGTCATGGTATTCACGTAGCTTGTGAATTTCTTGCTCACTGTTATGATTCACAGTGGCAGTTGCTCCCTAAAGCAATGCAGATTTTCAGTATAAACATAGTTTCTGCAGTCTGAAATCAGTGGCAATTTTCCCATTGCCATCAACGGAGGAGGGATTGGATTGAACACAAATACCCAATCACTAAACCCTGTTATTTACCTCACAATTTTCTTTTTCACACTCTTAAAATGTGGTTAATTATGTTACGCTGATTCTAGTTTGAGCTAGGCAAGGTTTGTTTGGCAAAACTGTATGACTTTAAATATCAGGACTGATACTGTTGAAGAATGAATTTTGTGGGATTATTTCTAGATAAGTTGTTTTATTAGAAGCACAAAAAAGAGTAAGTTGTTATTAGAACTGAGAAAGAGTCATCTCATTAGAGATGACTTAACTCACAGCACATACATTTGTTTATTGTTTGCTTGGCAGTGCTGCTGTGGCATCTGTGTGCTGAATGCAGATTTACGATTCCGTTCATATTCAATACTTTTTGCTACATCTTTATGGATGAAAGGGAGGTACTTTTATATGTAGTAGTGAGATCCACTACTCTGATGGACAAGGGCTAGTGCTTAGAAGTGAGTGATTTCAATGGACTGATCCAAATCTGTTTGATCTTGAGATCAAACTGGAGCCTATTTGTGGAGTTCAGAACATTCTCCTGGTATCCTTCGTTGCCAAAGAGGAGTGTTCCCTGCAGCAATAACTTCCAACTTTGAACACTTTTTAAAATTTTTTTAACCATTATAGCTACTTAAATTATTTTACATTCTCATGCTGAGCATAGACTACATAGACCAGTCCAAGGACCATGGTATCTTTCTGCAGGAGAAGCTGGGTTGCAGCAGTAGGTGGGGGAGGATAAGTAAATTGTTTGGCTTGGGAGGATGAAATGTGAGTTAAGGGTCGTGCTTTGCTGAGGCTCAGCAGCTCTGCTGGGAGGGACTGATTGTGGGGAGCAGGTAAAGCTTAAGTGATAGGAAAAAGGGTTGATTTAATGAGGTGAGGTTAACATCCTCATTTGCATTGACCATCTAATGACTGTAACAAGGTCTCACGGGCTGTGAAATTCTGACATACAAGCACTTGTGATAAAATCTTGTGACTTTGCCCAAAGAGCTCACCTTTCTGAGGGCTAATGGCCAGTATCATGTTTAGGTGTGAGCTGGGGCTGGATGGGTGATCCCGTTTACCAAGAAGAGCAGGGAACACGTTAAACTAGGCAATGCAGAGCAGAGAACTGAGATGTTGGGAAGCTGCACCTTGTACCTGCTTGTGGCAGTACCTGTGATATCTGGGCAAGAGAGCAGTTTTGTTCCTTTTGAAATTATCAAGACTTAAATCCTGACAAATAAAAAACCCTGGAGCTTAGGAGTACACTCTTACCCTGTGTAGCAGTACCTTGCCTTCCAAGTATGGAGGGCCACACATTTTTCTTAGCTTACTTAAGAAAATTGGCATAAAGCTGGTGCCTGGTTTCCACATAGCCCTGCTCTGCAAGAGGAAATTGTATCTCACTTCAGAGCAGCTTTTTACTTCTCCAATGATATACAGCTCTCAGCTTGAATAAACAGCTAGCTATATCCTACTGCAAGTGCATTTGGCATAGTTTTTAGAAATTTGAGGATTTGAAAGGAACAGTGTGGGCACAGTGTTCTGTTCACCAGGAGAAGAGATCAGCTTTCTTACCTAAGAAGGTGGCAGCATTTTCTGTCTGCTTTGAACAGTTGTGAGGCAAAAGATACGACCCTATTGAAATGCACCATTGGTGGGGTATAGTCTAGAAGTTTATATTTCATTTGAAATACCATTTAGTTTGTTTATTTATCTGTACACCTACTCAAGGATCACAGAATGTCTCTAGCTTGTATTGTGTCATATTGCAGCCAGGAGCACATATTGCACAGTTCTCCAAATACTACTCAAGGAAAACACTGAAGTGTTTGTGTCTGGATATCTGTATGTTCTAAAGAACATAGTTCCCACTTGCTCATTTTATCTTCCCCTTCATCTATGTCTATAAGTATTGTATATACTTTGCATGATAATAGAAATTCACAGAACGAGTTAAATTTACTTTTTATGTACTACATTTTGCATTATTGCATAATTTTAGCAGTGGGAAATTATAGTGTTTTTTCCTTGTGTGAATCCAAGAACTGAATGTGGTAGTTACTGGAAGATGCAACTTCTTTACAGAAGGAAGAAAAGGCTATTTTAATTCAGTATTGCAGCAGAAGTATATGAATAAGAAGGTCAAGTATGGTTTACACTGCTAAATAACTTGCATGTATTGGAAATACTTCTTTCCATCACCTGCTCTTTTTGGTATACTGTAAATACAAGTTGGAATGGACAAATTGAAAGGCTGTTTTTTTTTTTTAATTGTGTATGAACAAGTCTCAAGTTTTGAACTGATGGTCATCAGGAGGTAGCTAAAAACAAAAGCTAGAGTGCCTGTATAGTGATTTGCATTAGGTCTTAATTAAAACAAGTTTCTGTGTGGACAAAGGCCACGGGCTCGTTTCTTGTAAGATGGAGATGAAAATAAGAATGAGAACAACCAGAGATGTAGAAGAGCAAACATTGCATCCACAGACTGATGTGTGTGCTGCAAAACTTGGTGTGCTTACCTACAGCCTGAGGTGGTGGTTTCTGCAAAAAGCTGCAGTGGGAGGGAGAGAGGTGCAGACTGGCTTGTGCTGCTGTGGCAGACTGAGGTACAGAGCACTCCTCGTGCCAGCAGAATGGCTTGAACAGAGGTGTTGCAGGCCAGACATTCTGTGTGTTCATCAGGCCTGCTACACCACAGCAGGATTTGATCTGTAGGGCACTTAGGTAGGAAAGACTAATTGGGAACCTTTGTTAAAGACCTTGGTATCCCAAGTGAATGTTATCTTTGTGAGGGCTGGATAGTGGGAGTTAGAAATGAAGGCCATCTTTCAGGGTAGGACCAATGAATGTCCCCCTGCAGAAAAATAGCAGTTCCTTGTAGTTTGGGCAGAGGAAATTGTTCTTTGATCTTCCTGGCTGTGTATATAAAAGGTCAGCTATACAGTTGAATTATTAAGTAATTTGTGTGGTGGTTTTCTTGTTGTTTGTGTTTGGTTTGGGTTGGGGTTTTTTTTTTTTTGTGGCTGGTTGTCATGCCTACCTGTATTTTAGTGGTTGTTCAAAATGCATTTTCTCTTCATGAACTTTGTACATTTCTGATTAGGAGTTGATATCTGAATCCATGGGGAGCATTTGGGTATAACCTTGTATTGCCCCTTTGCATTTATTATGCTCCAATAAAGTAATTATTGGATGAAGTCAAATATGAAATTAAATTATATGAAAGAGTAATGTTTTGGAAAAGATGTAAACATGCTGTGTGTTTGTGTAGCTCCATATCATCAGTTGCTTGTCAGGTGACTTGGCTACTCATTAATCTCTACACCAGATTTTGTTGAGGTACAAACTTGAAGATTTCTTCTCTTTCATGTTTTTGAAAATACAGTGGGTTTTGTTTTTCATTTGGTTTGGTGCTGTTTTGTTTTGGTTGGTTGTGGTTTTATTTATTTGATTTTTTTAAATCTTAACTTTTTTGTTTTTACTGTTTTACCACTGCATATATGATACGTGTCTTAGTTTCTGTATAAAAGATTTTATTACATCAGGAAGGTGTTTAGGGTACCTGTCATGCTTGGCTTTATGGGTAGTGGCAGTTCCATTGCAATTATAATTTTAAATCCCTTTTAGAAAAGGCTGGAGAGGCTAACTTCAGGAGCATTCAAAACTCAAGACATCAGGGAGGCATTTAGCATCCTTCTGGAAAGACCTGAGATGGCTGGGCACATAACAGCTGTTAAATGAGCTTCTAATGGTGTCCGATGAGCCACTAAGAACCAAAGAATGCCAGGCTTCTCTCTTTTCTGTGATGATTTAGTGCTCAACAGCAGTAAAGTAATCCGGACAGTGCAACAGAGGAAATTGCTGCTTTTCTCAAGTGGTTCTTTAACTTTTAACATAAGCTTCGTGGTGTTTCCAGTGATAATAACGATTAATGGTTCCTTTGCTGTTGACTGCTCTAGGGTTTGTTTCTTGGTAGCTTATGTACTATAGGAGAAGTTTAGCACTCTCTCTCCCAGCAGGTCACTTCCAGCCACGCCTAACTGCTTAATTAATTGAGTCATTACGATAATGGGTTCGTAGTTGGTTTTACAAATCTGTCTGAGTGTCTTCTTCCCTGAGGATACCACTGTACTTTGTTCTGAGAGGTGTGAAAAGCAAGAAGGAAAGTTTAACTGCTAAATAAATACACATGGAGCCTTCAGAGACTCGGAAGAGAACAGCTCAGGAAATAATTCCATGCTCCTGCTCGCTTTAAAGTATGTTCTGTGTTGTGAGGTGGTTGGTTTTAGGGAAAGGACTGTTTGGCCAAAAGAGAAAGCAGAACTTGCAGAATGTTAGCAGCAGGACCTTTCCCATGTAATCTTACATAAATAATCTGCTGGAGAAATTACTGTATGCACAGAGCCAAAACACAGGGATATTCAGGATGGTATTGGAGTATCTATTACTGGCAAAATACAGGGACATATAGGATAGTATGGAAGTATGTATTCATACAGACAGCAAAGACTGTGATGGACCTACAAAATCCTTCCCCTTGGACTGGGGCACGGAAGGGGAGAAAGTGTCTCATGAATCCAGTTAAAATTTTTTTCATAACATTTCTCCTGTAATTTTTTTTCTGTAAGCAGGAGTAGTTCATGTGTGAAAGCTTCATCCTGGCTAACCATGCTTTGTCCATCCTTTGAAACCAGTGCCTGGTGTTGAAAGTCAGGAGCACAGGAGCCCTGCCTGTCTGAATGTCTGGCAGCTTGGGAGAATAGGCTGGATGTGTAGAGCAGGGCAGCAGTGCAGAATGCTTGCAGTGGGACCTAATGTGGCCTTGGCTCGAGTATTTCTTGCCTTTGTCAGAGACTGCCAGCCATTTTTAAATAGCTGCTTTACCTCATTTTATGGCCAAACACCTTTGCTCTTTCCTGTTTTTTTTTTTTTTCCCAATCTTATCTTGCCACTTAAAAATAGAACATTTTAATTTACTCCAAAGCAAATGGTAGTCAGTTAATAGTGAAGATAATTAATTACATTGTCAAGTTAAAAACTGTACATCTGCAATATTTTCTTCCACGTAATCATGGTATTTTCTCTGTATGTTGGATTTAAATATATTCTGCTTTGAAACAATTTGCAATGTGATCACTGTTTTCCAAATGGCTGAAAAAGCCACAGCAATGGTGCTCAGCCTCTGAATATTTGCTCAGGTTTTTATTTTTGCCCCTACTCATTCTCCACCATAACCATGTTGCTGTTAACTCAAAATCTGCTCCATGCTCTTGATCTGTGGCCTTGCCTGTATTGGGAAATGGAAGACAATTTGACTAAAGATGTAAAAACTACCCATAGGAGTCCAGATTATCAGAAAAGAAGTGATTTAGTCCACTTGTCACTGTAATTCCCTGCTAAGTATGGGTTCAACTCTGAGGCATGTTTTGACTTGATGCATTTATCTAGTCACTCTTGTATCTGTGCTGTTCCTGATCAAAGCTAAGTATTGACCCTGTGTGTTTGGGGTTCTGCCAAAGGTCACCTTGCAGCACCTTTACAACAGTAGGGTTTGCCAAGACTTGCAGGAATGTTGCACTGTGGTGTCAGGGCTGAACTACTGAGAGTGACAATATTATGTTGTCAGCAGTCTTGTTGAATCCCAGTAAGTTTTGGGAGGTTTTTATCATGCTTTTTAAAAGCTTTTGCTATATTTAACAAAAGTGTGATGCTGTGACTATTACTCTTTTTGTAGGAGACCCTTCAAGTGTCCCAAGACTTCAGAATATGGAAGCTATATAGTTTTTGCTTGAAAACTAACTTTGGGTGATGTAGGAGTTACTGTGTTTATTTCTTTCCCCTCCATAATAGTGTTGAAAACTTCATTATTTTTGTTGCCATGATAATCATGTAGTTCATGTGTGTAACTGTAGTTTCAGAGTTGAACAACCCATCCGTCATGTGTCTTTAAGACTGATGGTAAGAAAAAGAAAGGCAGACACTCCCTCAAGACACTAAGCAGCACAATAAAAGGTTGTTTGTTTTTTTAAATAAGCTTCTTCCCCAAAAGCAGTATGCTTACAGTGCTGATTAAAAAAGTATGCTGGAGAGACAAATGAGAAATCACAGCAAAGAGATTATTTTATTGAATATGCGAGGAGTCTGTGATCACTCTGTAGAAAGGTGAAACTTTTAAACCACTGTATGAGAACAGAAATTAATTTATTTTCTTCTTCACTGGGCTTTGAGGATGTCAGATACTTCTTTTGTGTTTGCTGTCAGTGAGATTAAAGAGGACACAGTGTCTCTCGTGCCTGCACAGCCAGTCTCCCTGCTGACCAGAGCTGTACAGGTGGGGAAATCACTGTTCCTTTTGGAACAGCTTTGACTGAAGTAGACACCTTTGTCTCAAATGACAAATAATGCTTTGTGTGACAAGTTGTTGGGTACTCTTCCTGCAGCATTGGCTTTAAATCTTGGTATATTTGTCATGTTCTCTCTCTGCAAGTGACTCTTCCTTTTTGCATAGAAGAGTGGAGGTTGTGTATGGTACTCTTCCAAGCAACGTGAAAAGCTGAAGATTCTTGGTGGTTGGTCCTAGTTAGTATTCAGCATTCACCTTTTGTTGGAGTGTGTCCTGAGGCTATTTAGGCTTCCTATTTTTCCAAACTGATGGAGTCTCTTTAGTCCCAGAATTTTTCTTTTCAGTGCAGTAATGACACTCTCTTGGCTTCATTGTTCTCTACCATTTTTCTGCATTTTTCAATGTTCAAGGCAATTTCACCTTGGTATTTGATTACTCTCTTAGAGTCTGTGTTCTCACCAGGTTGGATACTTTCTCTTTGGACTTGCTCTCCCCTCCTGGAGCTGCTGTGGCAGTGTGGTGGTGTGGTAATTCAAGCAAGTCATAAATAACTCTTGACAGAGGCCTTGCTTTAAATTTCTTGGCTATTTGGGAATCCTTCAGTCAGAGAACCAATTCTTGATTGCCAGTTCCTGAAATCAAGGCCTCCTGCTGCAGTGTAGGGGATCAGAACTGTCTGATGTTTCACTTTTTCCTGCTCTGCCCTGTAGAGTTGTCTCAAAGATGAATTCTGTTGTCTTCCTGCATGGCCTTTGGAATTTGCCAGCACTGTTAAAACTTCATTATTTTGGAAAGAAGCCCCCAGATGTTGTTATATTTTGTGGGTCCTATAAATTATAAGTTTTTACTGTGAAGAAAAATGCTACCTTGAAAATATTTTCAGAATGAAATTATCCATATTTCAGTGGATGAAGAAAATAACTGAAGGATGCAAGTAGTATTATGCTAATCAGTTTCATAGGAAACAATGGCAAGAGCTGCAGCAGTGGAACAGTGTAATGAGTTACTGTAATCATGTGTTTGAGAAGGGATAAAATAATCTCAACCTGGAGTTTTTAGGAGGGGAAATAAACTTTCCTGTGACATTTATTCTGGATACAAATTGAAAGGGATTTCAGAATGATTGCTTCTGTAGCCAAGCAAAACTAGAGGTTACTGTTACCAGAAGTCAGCAGTTATTGTTTTACTTTGAGAAATAAAGCAGAACTACACAGATTCTAATACATTTTGCTTTATAAGGTTACAACCATGCAAATGGAAATCTGCTGTCTATGAAATATCTAATTCTGCTGCTTTTGCAAAACACTTTGACATATGTGTTTCTACAGAAAAGGTGAATTGCTTTCTGAAAACTCTTTAGACTTTCTGGGTGGTGAAACCTTCCTCTCCCACAAGAGAGACCACCAGGAAAATATGCTTGGTGTTAGGCACCAAATAGCTGTTATTCTGAATACTGCACATTATGTACTGGACATAAATATATATATATTGGTGGAATATACAGGTTCTGAACTGGTAACCTGTTTATTCTTCAAAGATTCTTTTATCCATGAGGGGGTCTGTCAACAGAAAAATGTTTTAGTGGATTATCAAATCTAAATAAGATCTTACTGAAAAATCAGCTCATTAAAAGGTGTAATTGCAAAGTATATGAAAAGCACTGGGAAGAATCTGCATTACTGTAGCCATGTCTAGCAGGTATAATTTAGTGTGGATATTAGTGACAGCTGAAAATTCTGCAGTCAAGTCTGGTTTAATTTCTTCCTGATGCTTGTCCTTTTGAATGTTTTTGCATATAAGAGCTCTATTTTTGTTTCCAAAGATGGAGAAATATCAGCTAAAACAACCCCCTCCACAAAAAAGCCCCTCCAAGTCTATTATAGTAATGACACATACCTAGTAAAAAAGAGTTCTCAGTTCTTTCTTCCTTTCAAGAGGCAAATGGTGGAGGCCTGAGCTTTTTTAGAGCATATTAAAAAACCGTTTTAACTGTTACTTTGATTTTAGTGATAGAGGCATGACTGTGGTACTTCTTATGAAAATGTGTTATTCATAACTAACTTCCTATTACTAATTTTTGCTACCAGAATGTTATTTAAGGCCATGAAATTCTCAGGTCCTATCTGCAATTTCTGGTAACCAACTGATTTTTTTAAATTTTTTTAAGTGACCATTACAACTATTCAGGTAATCTATGGGATGTATTTTCTGGAGGAACTATTTTCTTGGTTCTAATTACCGTACTTCGTTTGTGCAAGGAAAAGCTCTGCAAGATGCATATTGCAAAATATTCTAAGCAGTATCTTCTTGCCAAGCTCCATTTGCTAATGCTGTTTGTGACCATCCTCTCGAACTTGCTGCCAGGGAGGTGTGTGCTGTGGAGTTTGTAACTTCTGGCAGAGTCCCTGCAGCTCCCTGTTTGGATGGGGAGACTGTCTAGGGAGCTCTGTTGGTGCTCTCCCTCCTGCAGTGGGATAGTCAACCCTGCTCAGTCTGAGGGGATGTGCTAGGGAGTTTAGGGGTATGTGAGGAGCAGCCTCAGGCTCTCACAGGTAGGGAATTGCAGTTGTAAGCAAAAAAGGCTGCAGAGACTGAGGATGTTGCTGTGCAGCTGAAGGGATATGGGACAAGGCATATAGAACATTATTCTGCCTCTAATTTTCAGAGGATGTTTGTTCAGAAGTGTCATTTCTTATCTTTCTCATGTTAATTTATTTTGCAGTGGTTTATAATCACCATCCCATCTGCCTTGATTTTCTTCTCACTGGAGTTGCTGTGTTTGGCCTTGCCACAGAGTTCATGTACTGAAGTGTCCTTTTGCTCACTGTTCCTCCAGATGCTTTGTTTTATGATAGCTATTTTCTGATGATCCAAGCCTTGTAATAGTTGAATCTGTAAATATTTTTATTTCATCTTTGTTAAGCAACATTACTGCAGAGCATGTTATGACAGCCCATCAGTTCCAAATAAAGGAAGCTAACATGCTTTCCTTTTTTTCCCTGGGAGCTACAAAATTTTGGATGTCGAATGTAGTTCCTACATTAAAGTGTTGGTAAACCAATGCACTCAATAATGTGACCATTAAATTAACAGAATGTGATGATTTAGATCAAACACCCTCTCTTGGGTTAGTTTACTGGTAATTTTTTGTCCTGTAGAAACTATTGGGTCAAAATAGGTCTAGTTGCAATTAACTTAAATGTAATGTAGCTCTTACACAGTTATGTGGGCAAGATGCATTTTAGCTTATTATTTCATATTGAGATATTTCAAAGATCAAATTAACTGAAAACATGAAGAAAATGTTTTATTTCTTCGTTTATCTTGTAATTATAAATGGAAACAATCAGTTTCCTTTTTTTAGTTCTGCTTTTAGAGAGGTTGACAAGGCCAGCTTTTCTTATACTGGGTGGGACCTTCCTCTGAATACTGTCTTGGTGATTCTTCCAAGGCCTAGAAAAGTTTCAAAGCTGATGGATGAATTATTATTTCCTCTTCCTGTCTTCATTTTTTCAATTTTGTTGTGAAAGTAGGAAGCAGAGAACTGCAAGCTTGGTTATAAATTAAATCCTTCAGGTTTTTCATGGATGTTTTTTGTGCTAATATGTTCTTATTAGCAAAACCTTAGTTTTTGGCTGTTAATCCAAGGAAGATCTTTAAATGATTAGTTAGGCCTTGTGAGAGTGTTTTTACAAAATGTTTATGTATGTTGATCAAGATGAATTAGAGATTATGCTTAAAGGATAAGTTTTTCTGGCATCAGTGAGAGATAATTGCTGCTGTGCTGAAACAACCTCAGGAAGCCTTGCTGCTTAAACTGCTACATGTACTCATTGTGAAATGCTTCTGATTGACTTCTGGTCTGCTCAGCAGCCTCTTGATAATGATAAAGCTGACAGCTTTACAAATGTGTGAAACAAAATAGTCCAGGCTAGCAAAGTCCTCATTGCTTTGGCAGATGATTGTAGGACCTACTGTAGTAGCAGTGTCTACCCTTGGAAAGAAAACTAAGCTTGGGCTATTAAATTGTGTTGCTCTTATGTAAGTTTCTATAGAAGTAAATTTAAAAGATAAATTTGGACTACACAAACCTTTTTGAGGAGAGAACTATGTTAGAAAAAGGAGATGACAATTCTCCTAGATGATACTGCTCTGCTGAAAAATGTTGGTACTACATAAGTTCGGAATTTGTCACAGCTATGCATCAGGGATAGATGAAGAAAACGTGGTCACTGAGACTGAGGTGTTAGTCTAAATTCTAAAGTAACTCATAGGTATTTTTATTCCTACCCCAGCAATTCATGTAATGTAAACAGAAGCTTTGTATGTCCTGCTGCAGAGTGATACAGTACGGACTAGAGTACTTGGAGAAATGAGAGGCTTATCTCTTGGATTATTCATTTTAATCATGGCAATGGACTTGTAAAGCACCACTTATATACGCCTGGCTCTGTTCTTTTTTTGCCCTCTGCGTCAACCAGATGACCTCCCACTGAATTTGTGATGTAAATCACTACAAAAGTAGACTAAGCCACATACTGTCTTTTTTAATCCACTGCATACTTTTGGATGGGACTTCATAGAGGCATTTTTTAAAATAAGGCTAAGAGCATTGAAACAATTTGCCCACGTGCACACTAAATATCACCTTTAGGTTGCTTACATCTCAAGTGTCTTTGGGCAGTTTTTTGACAATTCTAGTGTTGGATTAAAAACATCTGGTATGCTTGTGGCTCACCAGTGATGATTAATGTTAAAAGAATCATCTTCTCAGTGTCCTGGTGAATGTCTGAATTAGATACGTCTTTGCAGTCTTTACACTCAACATTTGAATACAGATCTCATTCTTGAGTGCTGCTTCTTCTGTAATATGTGCAAAAATCCTGGTTTGGATATGTGATCTTTGTAAAATCTTGTGTCACTTACTATTTGTAGAAGTAAGTAAAATCGGCTCTGATGTTTGTCATGAGCAACAGATAGATCTGTGGATTCAGTAAAATGTATTTGTTGCTCATCCATAGGTGTGCTCCGTGATCTAAAGCCTTTGTATATATAGGCAAGGAGTAAAAGGACACCCAAGTTTGTGTCCAGTTCCTTTCAGAAGCAGGAAGAAAGCAGAGATGGAGTGAGGTTTTCTATTTGTCCACAGTGAGAATGCTAAATTTATAAAACAAGCATAAACATAGCATATAAATATTTATATTGTAATGCCAATGTGTTATTACAGTTTGACTTGATAGTCTTTTCCAACCTAAATGACTCTGGTTCTACTTAGACCTCTATTTCTGACATTCATTTTCTGAGTTGGCAATTTTCTTAATTGGTGAAAAAAGCCGTTGTGTGTGGACAATTATATCCAGAGAATACCATGCAAAGTATAAAAATATATACACTTCCTCACCACTTTATAATCTTAATCTTGCATTTATTTGGCCTGTTTTTCTAGAGTTCAGAAGTGAATTACGTGCTTTAGTCTGAACTGATCTCAGTGAGTTCATACTGTCAGGATAAACCCCACAACACTATGTGAATTTAGCTACATGTAGCACATACTCAGCAGTAAAGCTGTTCTTATAGATGTGATGACTATTTGAGATGTGCAGTAAGTAAAGACAGGATGTGAGACTGATTTGCCTGACACGGACATTTATTTAAAACTCATATTTATTTAAAACTTACTGTACATAGATTTAAAACCAAAGTTACATTTGCTTATCCCTCTTCTGATGTCAATGTGAACAAGGGATTTAGCAGAAATTGAAATATGAAATGTTGTATAATCTAAAAGTGTCTTTGACATGCTGTGGGTCAGGACTTTGCTTGGAACCTGTCCCTTGTGAGCCCACGTGTAGCAGATCATCTGTCTATGACTCTTCACACATTCAAAGTCCAGTGGCTTGGTATGAGGCTGAATGAGTGTGAAGAGTACAGTCTTCATCAGCAAGTCAATAAATACAGTTTACTGGCGCTTTGTAAACTGCACAAGTACCTTTTTCCCAGCTCCAGGGTGTACTTTGGCTTCTCACTCTTCTGCTGAACAAAAAGATAAGCAAAACATGTTGAGTGTCACTTGGGGGGTGGGGCTTCTGTTAGGAGTATGTGTCATCCTTAAACTTTTAATGAGGTTTTTTAACAGATAGAAGTAACTTTTTCTTTACAAATAAAAATAAATTGAATGATTGCTTCAGTCTTTGCTGTTTTCCAGTGTCCTAAATGGCCTTAAGTGTCACAGTGGTCTTAAGTGGCTTGGTAAGGAAATCTAGGCTTATGCAAAGTTACTTTGGTCTTTTAAAAAAACCTTTTGAATTTGTTTTACTGTGTACTCTGGAGCCTGCAGACAACTGTTAAGCTCACAATTTAGTACTGCATTTGAAAAATTCAGGGTCAGGTATGGCAAAGGAGTAGAACTTTGGCTCCATGGGCAATAACTTGATTTTGTGAAGAAGTGGCATAGCTTTTAGGAATAAGCAGCAGGGTAGAATCTGAATTATAGAAAATCTTTTTGGGGACTGAACTATTTGATTTCTTTCCATACCAACTGCTGTTGCATGTCTTTGTCCAATATTTATACAGATGGGATAAAAAGGGTGAAGTACTGCAAGTGGAGCAGTTTTGCAGCTCATAAGGAAATGGAGTGCTATGCAGATGGCAATGTTTTCACAAAGTAGAATATTCTTCAGTCTCAAATCAGGGGGTTCATCACACACAGAAGTTTTAACTGGGTTCATGCTTCAGCTGATCCTTGACCTGCAATTTTTGAAGTCACTGACTGGTATAGGTGTGGAAATTTCCTGAATGGGAAACCACCATAACAGATGCACTGCTAATAAGGATGTTGGAAATACTTGGAGAAAATAATTTTAATCAACCTAAATTAATAAAGTGTAATAGTGAGATAATTGTGAACTAGAGTTTAGCCACAACTGTCACCAAACAGGATTTGGAGATCCCTCTCCATTTGTGATTGTAGTAGAAGTAAACTGATTCATATGTAAGACTCATGGTTCATTGCTAGCAGGAAAGACCTATAAACTGTCAGAGTTCTTAGCAAACTCAAGGTTTCACATATATTGCAGAGCTAAGGAGGAATGCCCATAAAACTCTTGATTATGGAACACCCAGTTAATCCTAATAGTTCTATTCCTCAGGCTGTCCAATCTTACCAGCAGAGAAGTGAATCATCCTTGTCTCTTGATGGGTAGGGAGGAAAACATGCTGTCAATGAAAAAAATTGTGGCTTTTCTTTCTGTTACCCTCCAACTCAGTCTGTAGTGCTCTGAAAGAAAAGTCAGTGAAGTAGAAGACTCCCCAAAGAGAGCCATGTCTGAAGGTAAGAAAAATCCTAGACTTTGCTCATGCAGCTTTTGTCACCCCCTGTTCCTTTTGCTGGACTTTGCAGTTCAGGTGATCCTGCAGCTTTCCTAATGCAGTACTGCTTCTGCTGCAGTACATAGTTGATCTAGAACAAGACCTGAAGGACTGACCATAGTATTGATATTGAGTCACTTTGTCTGTCTGCTCCATGTACATTTTTAAATACACCACTTCTGTAGCAGTATTTGGATAGACACAAAGGGAGACTGTGTTTTTAAGAATGTAAATACAAGGGGTTTAACAGTTTTTGCAATTATTGAAGCTTTAAGTCTGCAGTTAATTATTTAATATTTATTTGCATTTTTTATCACATTTCCGAAGCAAAGTGACAGTTAGATGTAGAGTTTATACAGTATATCCCTCTCTGTGACAAGCTTGCAGAATTCCATTTTCCCATTTAGCTAGAGTGAGTAATGGGTTTTGGTGGTGTGCAATGTATCATTAGGGATTTTCCCCCCCTTTACTAGCTATGTAGGGATGTGTTCTGAGCTTGGATCCGTAAGTTTTCCTACCTTTCATTAAATGTTGCTTTACTGTTAGTTACAATTCTAACTTAGGAGAACCTGCTTTTTGTGCTCTCCCTCTGGTTGTCAGTACAGGTGGTGCACAGATAGAAAATCTGCTTTCTGCTTCATCCTGAAGTGTTAGGGAACTGTCTTTGCCTACCTATGAGATGAAAGGAGTTCATTGACTGCCATGCAACCTGAGCCTCCTGAGGTTTGGTAGAAGCAAATGCCTACCATACTGGATTTTTGCAGGGATTCTGCTGCAGTGGGTGTGCTTCTGCTACTGTAGGCAGATAGTTAGGGTTTCCAGATGTGGGACAAGACTGCAGCAGGCACCCTTGACTACAGTGCTGTCTGATCTTGTGGGAAGTCTGCTGAGGTGGGCACCAGGCTGGCAGGGGCACAGTTTGGCAAACTCTCCTGCTGTGGTCATTTACTGGGGACTATATGCCATGTGCTGCCCTCCCTTTTGCTTCTCTCCTGCTCACTTGGGTATGGATATTTTCTCACATTTGACCCCTTTCTCTCTGATTACATTACTTGATGCATGTTTCTGAAGTAGCCAGGAGTAGGGTGGGTGAAGCTTTGCCATGGCAGGGGGCAGAGAGGAGAGGGCTTTTACTGATGCTCTCATTCCTCCTGGGGCTATGGCAAGTGATTTTTCATCTGTCTGTTACAACAAGGAGCCCTTCTTTGGGTTCTGCACAAGCTATCTTGAGAACAGCATTTTCATTAATTCTGTTGCATTTACAGGACATCCCAAAGGTTAAATAACTGGAGTGATGGAATGTAGTTATTCCAGCATAGTGCTGTGTTTTAATGAGGAGTCAGAAGGATATTGTTATAATAGAGGCTTACAGTTGTGATTAAGAGCCTGCAGAAACCTCTTTAATTACACTGTCAGCAGTCTGCTGCTGTTGTTGGATGAATGCTTAGTGCAGACTGCATAGTGAAGGAAAGATGGTAGGGGGTTGCTTCTCATTTATCTTTAGATCCATCCAGCCAAAAAGCCTTTTAGCATTTTTTAGGTTTGGAAGTAAATGTAGCTGCAACAGATTTCATACAAAGGCCTTTTTTGTCATTATGGTTTTGTGCAGTATTTCCTTTTACATGTGTATGTACAGACTGTTTCATTGAACAGCATGGTAAGAGTTTAGAAATCAAAATTTATAGTACAAATTAAATACATTTTGGGAAGCTGACGCTTAAAATGGAAATAGTGGAGGAAAATGAACATATTGAACCACCCACTTGACTGCTTACTCATTCTGTTTCTTGACACACTCAGCTTCTGCTGGGTTTGCTACAGCACAAAGATGATGAGAGATGATCCTTCATTTCCTTGTCCCTTGCATTGCTGGTCGTGCTTGGTCTGATTATTGTTCCATGATCTTGATGATCTTGGAAAGCTGCAGGGAAGAGCAGATATCAGAGGTGGACTCTGCTTTGTTTCCTGGTCAAGGGTAGGTATCAGCTGTGTCATGTAACTAACCAAGGAGTTCTTTAACTCTTTGGCTATACGTGCTATAGTTTCTTTTAAATAGAAATAGATTCCAGAAAGCCAAGGCGAATGTTCCAGGGCCTGATTCTTACAAGCTGTCTACAAGTGATTGCCCCATCTCTGCCTTCTTGGGAAAACACACCTCCCAACAACAGCATCGTGTGCTTTTCACTACGTATGCTTTGAACTACAAGTTGAGCTCAACTGGTACATGACTCCCCATCTAATAGAACATGACACACAAAAAGCTCTTTCAAATAGTCTTAGAGTAAGGTCACAAAGTCAGGCATTCGAAATGTAGGTGCTTGTGTGCAATTATGCCTTTGAAATTTTCCCCTCACCTTTCTCCAGACGTTGGCAAGGCAGCTTATTTTTCCTAGCTTTCCTGCTGAATTATTTTGGTATTTTTATTTTTTTTTGTTCTTTAAAGGCAGGTACCTGATAGGGAAAATTTCAGCTCGGAGTCGAAAGCTGGCAAATGTAAAAGCAACTGAAAAAGGCAAGCTTTTGCTAGTGAGAAATTACCAACGGATGGTTTCATTGGCTTGGCCTTCACTGTGAATGACTTTTGAGCATAGGGTTCACAGAGAGCTAAAAATATTTTCTCAGCACTATTTAGTCAGTTTACCTAACAGCAGTCTAATCTGCTGAAAAAATCTTGAAGACAATCACAAGAAAGTCAGCATCAGTTTTTCTTTTTCAGTTTGCTCACAGCCTGTGTAGGTCACACTGATACCCTCGGATTCTCACTTTCACGAGTAATGGGTTTGCATTAACATTATAAAGCTTTTATGGGGTGCAGAAAGGTAAAATAAAAAGCATCTAGGCTCAAATGCAAAAAGCCCCTTCCATCTTCTCAGCATTAGGAGAGTATTTGTGGCTCCATTCGATCCTGTTGTCTCTGAAAAAATCTGTTTTCTACTGAAGTGTTCAGGTGAGCAGAACTAATTTTGCTTACATGCACACAAAGCTTTGCTATTTGATTCCTATTCTTTAGGCAGCAAACTGCAGACAAGTCTCAACTGTGAAAAATCCAAAGAAAGCATTCTGCTGAGCTGGTAAAGTCATCTTGGTCTTCCATCCCTTTTCTGGGAACCATGGCTCTGTCACCAAGGAACTGTGGTTTACTGGATCAAAGGAAGGTAGTCCCTCAGAGTCTATGTCTGGGCTGAGCTGCGCAGCTCTAGTGGCAGGGTGTTGAGAATCAGTTGATGTGTAAGGCATAGCTCAGTTCTTTGCCCACAGCAGGGAATGTCATGCTGTAAATGTGCCTATCTTCCCCTTAAAGGGAAACAACTGTAGTGCTGTTTCTTTTTAATTGTATGTGAGAAAAAGAAAATGGCATGTACAATACCTTGTCATTACCGACTCAATACACCCCAGGGGTAGCGCGTTTTCACAAGCATGTATTGTTTAGGTGTTGTTCGTTCTTACAGGATTTTTCATAGTCTGTAGCAAAGATAATTAACACAGAGATAATAGGTCTTCTTAATGCTAATGCCTTGTTACAAATATAAGCAATTAGATTAAGAAATTTAAGGAGAATGCATTTACTTCTTCACAAAGCCCTAATGGTTTGGTTAAACGCCTCTGATAACTGGTCAATATTTCTTCACAGAGATGTACTTAGTTTGTTGCACTTTGGTGAAACAATGAACAGCCTCTTTTGGGCACATTTGTCTCGGCATTTCAGCTGAGAGCAAGAGAGAGTGTGCCTTTGAATCGATTGTTCCCTGTGCCTGAGCCTTAGATCTCGCTGCAGGGGCGTTTGGGGGGAGCATGGCCGGGCTCTGTGGAGAGCAGGGACATGAGGATGTTGTGCTCCCTATTGAGTGTCCAGCCTGGGGCCGCGTTAGAGCTAGTCCCAGCAAAGCCCTTGATGTTTGTGTGAGGGGGAAATGGGGGAGGGGACAGTGCGAGGCTGCAATGCCAACTGGTCTGTACTTCCAGTTGGGCCATGCTGCTTTGCTGATGGACAGACAGCTTGTGCTTGCATGTTGAAAGGGTTTTAAAGATGGACAGAACCAAGACAGAGCTGTGTTGTGTAATACATACAGCAAAATCTTCAAATGGTGTTTGTGGTAGGGTTTTGTTATGGGTGCATGAATTTGCAAGAGGGTATTTGTATGTCTTAGCCTAGATACTATGTAACAATCACTAGCATTTAAAAAATTAAATCTCACTTTTCACTTGCCATGAAAACCTGAGGCAATTCTTACGGAGTGCTGCTGGACAGCCCATTTTTCAAACGGAGTCATTTGAGTGTAATTTCTTCTTCAGGTTTTATGAAGTAACCTAAGTTATACAATGTCTAAAATGGTGTTAGTTAATAGATTTGCTTGCTCTTTTTGGCTTAATACAACTGATTAAACAATTATTAAGCTGCTAACATAGAAAATGAAATGATCCTGGAGTGCAGTATTGCTTTAGGAGATCTTGGACAAGCCATATATATTGGGGACTCTAGTGCTTTACAGGGTGTGTTTGTTGTGTGTTAGTGCCCTAAAATAAAGAAACACAAGAAACAAAATACCAGTCAGTAGGGAAAGGACAATCAAGTGCTCAACTTTCCTGGTCTATGTTTTGATCCCTGGCTCCTGGACAGTCACCAAGGTCTGAATTTGAGCAGCTGGGTGGGCTAAACTTGACAACAAGTGCTTACACATCAAAAGTGTGATCTTGTTTACTGTTCTCACTGCTGGGACTCTGGGGAAATAGGTACCACCTCCTCCTCCTCTGCTGAGGTATAATAGGATTTTGCATGGTCAGTTGTGACAATATTGGGCTGTCTTGCTGA
Organism: Trochalopteron elliotii; assembly: GCA_024734555.1. Lineage (NCBI taxonomy): Eukaryota > Metazoa > Chordata > Aves > Passeriformes > Leiothrichidae > Trochalopteron > Trochalopteron elliotii. The sequence goes on along the minus strand of JANPWX010000331.1, from coordinate 3,540,101 downwards.
AAGTGAGACTGGGCAGCTAGGTGTGCCAAAACATGCTGAGTCAGCACTTCAGCTGTTCATCCTGCTCCTGAGCTGTGCCCTGCCAGACAGCTGGGAGCACTGAAAGCCTCCCTTTTTGCAGCCTATAGCTCTGCCTGCCCCAGCAAGTCCAGAAGACAGAAAGAGGAACAGGGTATCAGTGTGTTATCATGGCTGAGTGCCCCTTCTCTCCTTGCTTTTTCTTTCCTTTTAAAAAGGAAAAACCAGTTCCACTCTTCTGCTTTTTCTTTTGATGCCTTGTTGTAGTCCCACCTACACTACTCTGCCCTGTGTCTTTGGACTGTTTCTTGAGAAGTGGCTAGTTAATTGATGAGGAGATTCATCTAATGGCTGCAATAATCTATTTTGTGGTCTGTAAAGAAAATTTCAATGTCAGGAAACTGTTAACTCCTGCAAGTACCTTGAGTCAATTTGCCAAAGAGAGCAAAAAGATCCCAAAACTGTAATGAAGAGAACTTGATTTTCTTGTCTGTAAGAGGAGAAGATAGCTCACTGCTGTGATGCAGATGTCAGTTGGTCTATTACATACGTGCATTTGATCTGTGATGCTTCACAATCACAGTAGAATTGCAATAAAAAAATTCTTACAGTAACAGTAATGTGACATAGAGGCTCTTTTTCTTTGTATTGTACACCATGGGCAAGTAAGCTATTCAGTCAAGTCCTTTCAGAGTATCCTTGATGGAAAAAAGCCTTTAAAAAACCTTTGAAATAATACTTTGGTTATTCTTGGCCTGTTTTACGACTTTCTTATCCTTTAAAAGTACTGGGATAGAAGCAGTTTGTATATAGGAATGTATTTTTCAAGGGTTTCTTTCCTAATACTAGGCAAAAGACAAACAAACAAAGAAGCAAGATATCTAAGTTATTCTCTTTGATTTTTGTAGGCTTTCTTACAATCACTTTATCTCACTTGAAAATATTTTTTCTGCCTGCAAACTATGTGAAAAATACATATGTGGCAAAGGAAATTGATTAATGCTCCTCAGGGGAGTAGTTCTGGCTATGAATAAAGCATTGTCAAACGTAGAATGTAAACAAACTGAAAATTTAGTATTTCCACCTGCCTAATCATGTTTTGATGGTAACATTGGAAGAAAACCCATACAATAGCAAGTGAGAGCTTTCCCCAAAGAGGCAGAAGTTTAAAGCCAATACAGCATTGTGACCTATCAGTGTTGAACTAGCATCCTGTCTTTTATTTTCTTACTCTTCCAACCCCCCCCTTAAGGTTGGTGGGAGCCAGCATGGTCTGGGAGAATTTATTCAGGAAGTGGGGCTGCTTTCCACTCTGGGCAGTAGAGTTTAACTCTTCCTGCTTGACATAGGACTTTCTTTTGTAAGACAGGAGTGTTCTCATATCTCCATAAGGCTTTGGTTGTGGTTAGTAGGCTGGGCATAGACCAGGTATCCAGAATGTTGTTTAGGCAGACTATAGGGATTTTCTCCCCACACACTTTTCTTTTCCATTTTCAAGGTAGGAGGAGACAGTTTTGCTGAAGAGAGGCAGAGATCTTTGCTCCTTACAGCTATGGGGAGTTGTGGCTACCATAAGTCTGTGCAAATGTGTTCCTCTGCCAGCTTTTGGGACCCTCCTGTCAGAGCAGCATACATGCTGTGTTTTGGATTTTGGCCTCTTCTTGGCTGTGGAGACTGTAGTATTAGCATTTTGTTTGTTTGTAGTCTGGCAGAGGGAGTTTGTATATCAAAGTATAGTGGCTTAGGACTGCCTCCAAAACTGAGTGCAATAACTATGCTAAATATTTATTGTGGCTCTGCTTAGGATAATCTGAGGTAAAACCATAGTTTAAACCCAGTTAAAGATCATAGAAAGGATTTTCAGCTTTGTTTGTTAAATCAGTTCTGTTCCTTTACAATTCTAGTGTTGTTTGTTGGATTTTTGTTTTTTTTTTTCCTTTCTTGAGGGCAGCAAATATGGCAAAGCCATTGACCAAATGACTGATATTTGTGGATGTACCTTGGAGCCACCAAGGTTTGGGAAGCTTAGGCAGCTGTGAGATCATGGCTTCTGCCTACCTGGCTGGGTCCCCAGGCTGCACATGTGTCAGCACACAGATTCACCTTGGGGTGGATATTGTCTGTGTGGGCTGTTGGTGGAAGCACCACAGCATTTGCAGGTGTCAGATGAAGACCCAGAACATGTTTCTGGGGTGCCCACTGTGTGAACAGGTCATAGTCAACCTGTTTATTAAAATAGCTCTTAAAGTAACTCTTAAGAGCAAGTCTTATCTAAAGAAGCATCATCTGTGGCTGTGACATATTGATATTCCTAAGGAAAAAAGCAATCTCTGGATACCTTATCAGCTGCTGTTTGTTTCTCCAATTTAACTTGAATTATGATGGACAGAAAAAGCTTTTTGGGTTTCGCTTCGTACTTTTTTTTCTTTCATCTTGTGTAAAGAAAACAGCATTTGTAAACACTTTTTCTTCCTTATCTGTGGCTTTTACTGAAACAAATCACATGGTACTGTCACCTCTGCAGTCCCTGCAGTCCTTCATCCTGTGCATACAAAGGACAATATTCAAACCTGTACTGTGCTGTAAACTGCTGCGCAGGCAGTCAGCAGGCACTGACCCAGACGGTTCCTGGTGGTGAGGGAGATGAATGGAAAACTGAGAATCCTTTTGTGGTTGTGTTGTTTTCTTCTCGAAATTGGAGGGACTGTTTGAATACTGCATGCTTCTTGGTTTCTACCCTCCCTCCCCTTCCCCCATTTAAAATATTTAACTTGCTAAAAGACTTCGGTTTGAAATCCCCTAAGTGGGAAAGCACTGATTGTTGGCAAGTTCAAGTGTAAAATTGGTTGTAAGTACTTGTGGGGGAACAGTGCAATGGAGCTGAACAGTACATGAAAATGAGAGTACTCTAAATCAAAACACGTTTGTTAATTAATGTTCATTGCTGGTTTCTGAGAGCACAGCTAGTAAACACGCAATCCAAAGTCCATTTAAGTCAATCAGCAAAATCTTACTGGCATTAATTTTGTGCTGGATTTTTAATTAATTCCTTCTTCCAAGATACTTTACCTTAAATTTCTGTTATAAGATGTAGATCTCTTTTCCTTAGATGTTTCATGAACCTGATTTTGTATGACTGAGGTGAACCAGATAAGTATCTTAGCCATGAATTAATATGGAAATCTATAATTAAACAATTTTGATTCTCGGGGAGGAGCAGATAAATGTGGATTCTTTTCTTTGCATTTATATGTATTTAAAATAACCAAAGCATTAAAAAAGATTAATTAAAAGAAGTATTTAGGGAAAGCCTAAAGTAAGTTAATATTGCTGCTTAAGGCTTGCTTTTGCCTCGTCAGAACTGCTAGGTGCTGAGAATAATTTAATTTATTTTCTAAGCTTAGTCTGACCCCTCTGTAGAGATGAGGGTTAATCCACTGAAAAATTGCTCTGTTCTGCATTGTGTGCTGTTAAATCTTGCAGAACGGGTTTGGTTGTTGATTATATTCCATCAATCTTGTAGTGGTCTGTAGGTCTGATGCTGTGCCCTGACATCAGGCTGTATAGTATTGAGGCATTTTTCTGTTTACCCAGAGCAGTGTTGGTACTGCTGTCTTGCAGCACTGGAAGCTTGTGCCAGAGCTGTTTGGCATTTTTCTTTCCAGCTCTCCACACAGTGCACTCTCGCTGGCTCGTCTCCCACTTGTTTTGGAAGAACATGCTGGATATTTCTCCCCTCACTATTTCCATGTAATTTCTATTTGCTTTGTGAGGGCCAGAAGTGGGAGGGAAGAAGTGCTGCTCCTTCAGCCAGCCTGTGAGCAGACCCAGTCCTTGGCCTCTGGGGTCCTCCAGGGCTGCTCTGGCTTTGGTGCCAGCTGGGTTGTAGCTCCTGTTTGCTGGGGGAGGCAGTTCTCAGCCTTGTGAGGGCTTGGACATGGGGCATTTTGCTATGTGTGATGTTTTTCTTTAAAACTCACTTAAATAATTGAGCAGGGGTGTGTTTTCCTTTATCTCCCATAAACAAACAGCTTTTCCTACATTAAAAGATCATCAGTGTGGTGGTGAAGTCAGCCCTTGGAAGGGAGAATATGGCAGATTATTGCCTGGGTGGTCATGCTATGGCTTATCACATGTATGTTTTAATGCTCTCCTTCACAGTTACATTGTCCACCCAGAATGTTTTCTCTGAGACTCCTGTTTAACCAGCACACAGGAGTGGCTCTTTACCTAATGATCATCTCTTATTTGTTTTTGTCATTGTTGTGTGCATTCCCCAAGCTGTATTTCCTACGTGCAGTTGAAGTGATGCTTTCAGGATAGGATTATTAACTAACTCATGAGCTTTCCCTTGGTTCTCATTAGTATAATAACTTAGTGTTGCTCAGGCAATAATTACTTGTGCCTGCAAACTGAGGGCATATCTTTAATTTTATCAGCATAGTAACTGAGACATGGAGAAAAAAGCATTACTTAGAACCTGATTTTAGAAGGCTTTTGTTTTGAAGAGTCCTTGATATTATATATTTGCAAGAATGGATCAAAGAGAAGGGTCATCATGTTTTTTTGACACATGAAGACAAGGAAGAAGAGCTGGGCTTTTTCCCCCTCTAATGTCCTTCTTGTAAATTGCAGATCTGTCTGATTTGAAATTCAGCTGGTGAAAGACAACACTTAATTTGCACAAGGTGGAGAGTGTTAAGTAACCTTAGGAGTAATCAGGCCCATCAACAATTAAGTCTCTGTTTTATCAGGAAGATGCCTGCTCTTTCCCTGCTGTTTGTCTGCTCTGAGCTAGTGATGTTCTGCACGCTCACTTGCAGCAGTGGCAGATGGTTGTTCCCTCCTCCATACCAGCTACAATCCTTGCAGCACTGAAGTCTAACAGGTGGCATCAGGATGCTGCCCCCTTCTCCTCCTCTGAATGTTGTTTGCTGGAGCTGCCAGGGCTTTTTGGATGCATTGCACCAAGCAAGGCTGACTAACCCATGCCGTGGGAGTGGGTGCCCAGGGCAGCTCTTGGGCAGCCTTGGGAGTCCCTGCACGTGAAGCAGGAGGCACCATGGCCTGACATTCCTATGAACTGCATTGCAGGAGAAATCCACTTACCAGTTTATTCCATGGGATCTGGTACTGACTTCTCAGTTCAGTTAACCAATCAGCATTTTTGCATTGTTTTCCTGGGACCCAAAGTAAAATGGTAAAAATTACATTTAGTTGTGGGCTTTTTTCCTTATGAAGTTATTTGTTTTGCTTTTTCTTGTAAAAGGGAGTCAGTGGAGGGTTGTGTGTCAGTCCAGCTTTGTGTCTGTGATGGTGTGAAAATGGATGTTTGCATATTAATATAAAGCAGTTAAATGGGGACAAGTTTAAATTTATAGTTGCTTTAATTTTTTCTTTTTTGATGCCAGAAGAATGTAAAGTGCTTTAGTGTAAGGACAGTGATGGTCAGAGTGATCTAGCTCATCTGGTTGTGAATGCTTTCTGACTACAATGTAATACACATCCAGTGCAGAAACATAAATCACAGTTCCCACTGAATCATGTTGTGAAGGCCAGTGGAAATGGTATGGCTGTATTAGCATGTGTTCTTGGGAGTAAATTGAGATGTGTGTTGCAGTAATACAAAGAATGTGGGTTTTTGGGGGTTTTTGTATGTGTGTGTTAATTTTTCATGTAGACTGGGCAGCTAAGGGACACTGTTTACAGAGCAAAAGAAATTAGGTGTACAGTTTTGTTTCATCAGTTTCCTTCCTTTATATGCTTGAGTGTCAAGCTTTCATAGCACCCGTGCCTCTGTAACAATGTTGGATGTGTACTTAGCATACATTAATTCAGTACCAATTTTTATTATTCATTGACATTTATTCTTTCTATTCCTTTGTAAGCTCTCTGTTGGTTGCAGCATGGTGTAACTTCTCTTAGCAGGCAGGACTGAAACCCTTCTGAGTCAAACCACTCATTTGCATGTACACATTTCCTCTTGCTGATCGCAAGACACATAAATATGGAACAAAATGAACCAAAACACATAAATAGACTCCTGCAGCTTACTGATGTTAATAGTAATTTACAATTATTTTATTTTAATTCCCCATTCTACCTGCCCAATCATCAGGGTTACAGTTCCCTCATGGCCCCAGTTCAAGAAAGCACTTTGATATTAGTCTTCAGGATATTGTTATTCAAGACAAGCCTTTTAATATTTTCCTGGTGTTAAACCCTGTAAGAGCTGGATTTAATCCCTTGTTTGAATTTCAGCATGTCCTTCTCTATTCTGAATATGGATGCTTTTTACATTGAAGCCTGATGGGTAACTGTGTAGGGAAAGAATACTTCTTTAGACCACATTTGATATTTTGTTACATAAAGAGGGAAAAAGTAACCCTTACCAAGGAGGTTATTTTTCCCATTTCCCAGTTTTACTTTTTATTACTTGTGCTGTTGTTGGTAAGGATACCCAGAGATCTCTGCACTCTAGGTGGTGGTTCCAGTGTTAAAGCACACACAGATGAGTGCTTTGTCCTTCACCCCGGTAATCCCTCCTGAAATGCCGTGGCCTGGGAAGGGCAGGGAGGCAGCAGGGCTGGCTGGGCGGGCACAGTAGGGAGCCAGGCACCAGGAGCTACTGCCCTGTGCCTGCCATGCAGCCAGCCAGTCCTTCCTTCCTTCTGCCAAGCTCCTCAGGCTGCTGTCCTTTCAGAGGGAAGGCTGCTGTAAGCCAGAATGACCTTGTTTCCCACTGCCTTTACATCCACTCTGCCCTGTTGGTGTTCAAGTCACTGGATGTTCTGACTGTTTTTCTGATTTAGGTCAAAACCCTCTGTGAATTAAGTGGAGACCCTTGGTTTCCAGTGTGGCTTGAGCTGGACTTGTTTTTAAAATGTCCTCTACTGGTATATGGGAGGGATGTTCAGTTGTACCAACTGGTTCCTAAATAATTGTGTGTCAGTTAGGTGGGTCAAGAGTTTGTCCTGTTGCTGGCTGTTCTGGTGTTGTTTTTGAAATAAAAGATAGATGTATTTGCAGTAATTTTTCTCTTCTGAAGTTACTATTTATGCAGTAGAGATGCAGACTGTTCTGGTTTTGATTTTTTTAATAAGAAATAATACACCTCAAATTTTTAGTGTGTTGTGTACTCACTCAGGTGATCCAAAAAGCATGTAGCTGTGCCATTTATTACCCTCATTCATTGCTCTATTACCCTTTTTCATTGCTGTTAGGGTTTGTAGATGTTGCATGCAGGTAAGTGATTGCTGTGGAGTTATGTTTTGATTAATGTGCTTATTTGGCTGGAATGATTTTGCTTCCTTGTTTTTGCACTGTTTCCCTTTTATTTTTGACTCAAATACCCAAATTACAAAAGATACACAGTATGATGCAGAAGCCTGAAATTCCTGCGCTGCTGTGCCATGTGTCGTGTTTTCAGTGTGGGAAAGCAGTGAGGATGGGCAGTGTGTTTTGCCCCTGTGCTGCCACCCACCCAGGCATGCTGTGTGGGCACAAGGAAACTGTCTTCACAAATTTTAGAGCACCCTCATGTTTAATTTTGATTTTTTTTTCTCAAAAGAAAGGGGAAAAAAAAAAGGTAAGGAAGAAGTGAGAGAGGGTGTTGGAGAAGCAGAGGAATGGAGGCAAACTGACCAAGGTTTTGTCTCATTAATGTACTGAGAAGCTCGACTAGACTGACACATAGAACTTTTGGGAAACTTGGTCTCTTACTGTAAACATTTGTCTTCTGAAATATTGAGGTGCTCAGCTGGAAGGGAAAAACTACTTGCAATATGGAGTCAGTGTGACAGGAGATTTGGAGAGAGATCTGGGTAAAAGGCAAAATCCTGGAAAATAGGTGGTGCTAAAAAAAGAAGAGACTCTACCTGCTTATGCAGGTATGCAGAAGATACATAGCAAGATAGACAGTGTGGAGAGATGGAGCTAACAGGAGAAAACTACAAGAATGAGGGCTCTTGGGGGTTTGGAGTATAGGAGAAGGAAGGCACTATAGAATTAAGAAATTTGAATCACAAGTTTTTGCCTCATGTCCCTCTAAGTTATACAAGTCTTGCAAAATGGAAAGCCAGAGGCAAATTGACTCATAAGGAAGGGCATAAATGAATGCACATCACACTCTCTAAACAATTTTCCCTTTAGAGGGACAAATGCAAGATGCATTTGGTTTATAATCTTCAGATAAGACAGTTGTCAGTGAAGACCTTAATAATGCCTCACTAGTGTAATAGGGAAAATATGTATTCATCTAGGGAATCAGTGCCTAATGATTAATGGCAACACCAATGTGTGTGTATATAAAATAAGTTCATTGCTGTATTAGAATTTACTGGCTGAGGAGAAAATTGGTTGCTTCCTGCTAAATATTAAGTTATTGCTACTTTAGTCAGAGTTGTATTTGTAAGTAGGCAGCACTGTTTACTTGTAAAATCAACATGACTTTAATTTTGTGAAACGCATTTATGGCAGTTTTTCAAAGCTAGATAAATAGAGCTGAAAGAGAACCTGGAATTTTTGTATTGTCTCCTTCAATTATCTGTAAGTGAATTCAGTTTGTACTAATGTTTTTCTTAGCCTTATTGTGACTTGATGAAAATGAGCATGCGGAAAGTTCAGGAAGAGGGAAAACTGCTTTTAAGTCACATTCCCAAGTGTTTTGCTGATCTGTAGTGGGGAAAGACAGACAAACACTCTGATCTGTGTTTTGTTGGCCCCTGCAATAGCATGTTTGTTTCTTTCATGTAACTTAAACTCTGAGTTTGCTACTTCTGTATTTTATTTGACTGCAACACAAAATGAATGAAATTTTACATGTTGTGAGCTGATGCTCTAAAGTTGTCATTTCAATAATCAAAATTAGGTTGCTCTCCAAGGGGCCCTGAGTTTTTATTTAAATGAAATTACCTAAGGAGCACAGCTCTGTGCAAGAGAAGGAAGTGCCTTGATGAATACAATATGATGTTTGGATGTTTGTTACATTCTCAAAACACTCTGATGGCCAAAAAAGTGTCTCCAGGCATGTCTGCTCAGTTTAGCTTGGAAGGGCAGAATTTATATTACAGGCACTCTGAAAACTAGACAGACAAATCATGTTTTTGTTGTTTAGTTTTGAGTTTGGGTGAGATTTAACCATCTAGGACTTGAGTGTTATGGTGGGTTTGAGACTGCAGAGGAAGCTGCTGTAGGTATGGGGACCATTCTCAGTTGTAGTTATTTTTCTGAGCTGTATAAGGTGTATAAGTGTCCTGGCACTTCTGGCATTGCTCCCCCTTGCTGGAAGCTGGAAGTCCCATGGTAGCAGTGCTGGTGGAGGGGGACTGTTGATTTATTTTTCTCTAAACTTCTTTTATGTAGCTTTTGTATCTGGCGTGTTTCTTCCAGAACAGCTTCCCAGAGAAGGCTTTTAGGCTCAGTATGAGCTGGTGCATAGGAAGCACAGCACACAGGCTTGATCATGGGCTCTTCTCTTCCAGTAAGTTCAGGTGACCTTGAGTGAGTTTAATATTTTCATGCTTTTGTTTCCTCTCCTACTCTTTGTCCTTGTCTTTTGTTAGTTGGGATGGTATCTTTTACTGAGCACAGTGGACATTTTGTGTTAGATGGGTCATACAAGTATTATTGTAATCCAAATTAAAAAGAGAGATGTTTTCCTCTCTAGTTGAAGAATTTTGACCATGAAAAGCACTAACATTGTATTTCTGCTGTTACTTTACTTACTGATGTTCTTCTTGTTCAGCTTTCCTTTTTATTTTGGACCAGAAAAACTTCTTTATGCAAATGCATGATGCTTCCAGTTGTTGATCAAACTGGGAGGATGGAGGAAAAAAGAAGTAATTCAAAGGTTATTTTTACTGAAATAAAGGAAAACAGAATTTTTAATTTTGGGTCAAAGGCAGAGTTTTTGATGTGTCCAAATAATTGATTCTGATTATGTGAAGCTAATTGTGTTGACATTTTCAAAAATGTGTTTGTTTCCCCTTGCAAGGGAAAGCCAAGTTCTCAAATCAGGGCCAGGAGTTATATTCCCCCTTTGTGCAAGCTTGAGCTAAGGGCAGCGTGCAGGGTTTTCATTCCTGTTGGAGGGGCTGTGGAGCCAATTCCCAGCGCTCCAATGGCAGGCCATGAACAGCTACCTGCTTTAGCAGGTTCGGAGTGGAAATGGAAACTGGGATTTCCATGACTTCTCTTGTAGGATAAGAGTAGTGCAAACAGGATCATGTAGATCCTCCAGAGCTGGGGAGGGACTGGGGCTGAAGGGTAAAAGGGAATAGTGCTTTACAAATCTGACATTAATTTGTTAGTGGGCAGGTGTTTATTACAAGAGCTTGAAAATTTAATGTTGTGGAAATATTTATAGTTTTTTCTGGAACTGCTGGAATAAACTGTAAAGAGGTATTTTGGGGGTTTTTTTGATGTATTGTTATGCTGAATCTGAACCAAATAAGCTCAACATTTTCAAAACATATTTTCTTTTGTTGAGGCCAAAGTGTTTGGGAAAATTGACCCTGTTATTTCAGTTACTCTGAAGTACAGATCTTGACAAAGTGAGCTGTCTAAAACAAAAGCTGAAAAATATTAAGTCTGGTTTTCATTTTATAGAGAAATGCCAACTGTCTTTTCTACTGGCTATGCATTTTATAAATTAATTCAGTGGTTACATGAATTAAAAGTAACGCTGTCTGTTAGCATAAAACTTTGTGATAATATAAAAAAACCTTTTCATTTCCATTGTATTTCCTTGGTTTTGGTACATGCAGCACAATAGTCATAGAACAGTAACAGTAGTGAAGTGATAATCATTCACAAAGTAGCTGAGACTGAGGAGTTAGAAATATGGGCTGGGAATGACATTTATAGTGTTGGCTGTGAAATACCCATGGAAATCTACTTCTTCCATAAATATTAATTTGACATTGGTTTAGGATTTAATAAGTAGAATGACTCAAGATGATAAAGATGCTTTATTACATCTGGATAGCCTCAGGAAATATTTCTGTCTGCCATTAAAAAAAAAGGTATGAAATAGATATGAAAACATTTTAAGTTGTGAAAAGTAAGAGAGGGTTGAACATAAAGGTAATTGGTATTTAGAGCATAAAAAGTAGGGTTGCATTTTTTCTTTTTGATTTACGTAAATGGAGTCAAAGCCTATTCTGAATGACAAGGGAATACGTCTTGATTTCTTTCCATATTTGTCACATGTTTTCAAGGCACCTGTGCTCTGAGTTTAAAAATGCCCATGTGCAAAGTACAGGTTTTTTTCCACTGTAGCACACGTAAAAATGTTCTGAGGAACCAAAATAACTCAGAGGTGACCTTTTGCTTCAAGACCTGACTGCTTTAAAGGCAATTTATAGAATCATAGAATCCTTTAGGTTGGAAAAGACCTTAAAGATCATTAAGCCCAACCATTAACCCAATGCTGCCAAGCCCACCCTTAAACCACGTCCCTAAGTGCCACGTCTATACATTTTAAATACCTCCAGGAATGGCAACTCCACCCCTTCCTTGTGTAACCTGTTCCAGGCTTGACAACCCTTTTGGTGAAGATATGTTTCCTAATATTCAATCTAAAACTCTTCTGACGTAACTTGGCCTATTGCTTCTTACTTGGGAGAAGAGAGCATTCCTTGTTAAGTGGACCTGCAGATTTCCTGAAGTGAGTTTGTTGCAAAAGGAACATTCCCAGAGAGAGGAATGCTTCCAAAACTGTTCTTCATTCTTTGTTGTTTCCTTTTGTTGATTTTTCTTGCTATGTTATTTCATGGCATCCTCCAAGTCATAGGTTTGTTGTCATAGTGATGATACTCATCTTTTTAAAATAATAAAATTTAATTTTTTGACAGCAGGAAGAGAAAGTAGATCAAGTTGTTGATAGGCAGTATAATAATCATTCTTCTTGGCAGGAAACTTGTACACATAAGTATTTAAAAAAACCCTAGACTTTTATCTTCTTAGGGAGATTTTAACTGAGTTTGTGATAAAAAAAAGGTTAAGACTGTTTCAAGCTGTTGTTTACTTTTCTATTCTACAGCCATGAGTACTTTTTTTTAAGGCACGTGGTACTACATGTCCTTTAAGAAGAAAAGAAGCAAAAAAAGCCCCAAAAACCACAAACCAGCCCAAACCCTTAAAAATATGAAGTTAAAATATTCCTGCAGTGTTCCTTGGTAGCTATTTTGGTTTGGTATTTTAGTTATAGTCCAAAGGCCTCAACATCTCTTTAAACCTGTTGTTTATGTGAAGCAGAGAATTGTCTTTATTCTCAAGAGCTTGTAGTCCAAGGGAACAGACAAAGCAGATGTTTGAAGCAAGCATGGGGGCTGGGGTCACTTCAGCTGAACCCGCACACTCAGTGCTGCCAGTACTGGCTTGTACCATAATCTCTTACTAGTGAAGGTGCAGTTGATCCTGTTGCCATAGATAAATGGTTTGAACTCATTTCCATGTGAGGGGTGTCTTCATTTAAGGGCAGGCAAAGCTGGTTCCACCAGGACATCAGTTTGTCTGAAAATTCACTGCTTGCTTATTGTGCTTTCATGGTATAGATTTTATTTATTATTTCTGGACTTCAGTCCCTGGGGTTCAATTTCTTCTTGCTGGGCCAAAGACATTTAAGAAGAGATTTTATTACAAGTCCAAACTGAAATAGTTCAACCTTGTGAGAATGTGGAAGTGAGGTAACAGCTGCAAGGTTGCTCTATGAGAAAGATCCTTCCAGCTATCAAAAGACAATTCCAGTATGATGGGAATGCCTGGAGGGGTATTCTACAAAGACAATCCTTTTTAGCTTGTGAATTTATAGTAATTTTTGACATCTGATATATAACAATTGGGAAAAGTTGATTTTCTTCAAAACCCTGGGGGAGATTCCTCTAAAAAGGTAAGAAATGCAATGATAGGGATTTCACTGTGAAAATGCAATTAAAGGCAAACCATTAATATACTATTGAAGGCAGCTCTAATGAGCTCCTTCTGGACATTCACCTTATTTAGTTTACTTTGAAATAAAACTAATGTGACTCATCTACACAAACATCACCTTCCAGGGAAACATACTTTAGTTGCCAGTGAAGAGCAGTGGTCTTTCCAGTTCCTCTGCTGCAGAGCCTAGAGCATGACGTACTGCAGCACCCAGGTCATTGCAGTTCCAGGTGCTGTTGCCCCTTCACCCCTGAGGGTGGTATCTTTTGTTACCAGTGTGGGAGAAGGGCTTAGATGGTTTCCATTTTATTATGAAATTTAACAATTTTTTCATTTAGGGGAGGAAAGAAAGTTTTAGAATTAGCTTAGTTGTGTTTTGAGGAAAAAATGAGTCTGACACATGCTCCTCTCAGCTGTGAAATGTAGTTGGCTGGTCCCCTGTGCATATCCTGGCAGTGAAAGCTAATGATCTCTGAAAACACTAAGGAGCAAAAGTTACTGCATGATCAGAAATCCCAGCAATGCCTACTTTGATCCTTGACTGGTCGTTGCAAAAAAAAAACTTTGTAGAAATGTGAAAAGGCTCTGCTCCAGCAAACCATTTCTTCCATTTCTTAATCACATGCTTTGAATGAATGCTGAACTTGATATATTTTTGTTTAGCATATTAGGGTTTTTTCTGATTTTGCTCCCCTTCTACCTCCATTGAAATCTGGATGCAGATAGATTTGAATATAGCTGTTCAGATAACGTGCTTCTCTCAGAACACCATCTTAGAATGAAAATGGAGGCCAGGTAGAGGTAAATGTAAATAAACTATAATGCAACAGGTGTGTAATTCCTAGTTTGGACAAGGTATAAAAATAGCCATAACTGCTTGTTCTTTTGGTTTAATACACTGTTAAGTGATTTCATGATCCACTTATGATGTGCATGACTGAATTACTTTAAAGAGGAAAACCCTAGGGACAGTGTAGCTCAGAAGAGTCTTTTATCTCTATGTTGAAAGCTCAACCAGTTTGTAAGGCTGTTTTAGCATTTGGTGGACTGGATAGTCAATGCTGCCATTTGGCTAAAGACTTATATCAGGGTTCTTGGGCATCCAGGAGAAGGCTGAGGATGGATGGAGCACTGGACTGTTTGCTCCTCTTTCTGTTTGGGGTACATTGCCTTGGAAATGGGACTGGGACAGTATTTTGAAAAATTCTTACTGCTATAGAAGTGTGACTTTACTATCAGTTCCAACAGAGCACAGCAGCTGGAGGAGAAAGAGAGGCTCTGTCATCACATACACCAATCCTTCTTTTGATGAAGTGGGAAAATGGTATTCTAAATATAACTGAAGTATAACCTTCCCAGTTATACTGCTCTACTTTTCAGCCTGCAGATTAATTTTAGGTTTTTAAAAGTATTTGTCAAGTAAACTGAATATGAAATCTTCTTTTAAGGGCCTCCTTCTTCAAGTAAAGTGGCCGAGTATGATGTTCATACATGATTGTGGACATAGGATGTGGATTTAATTAGCATAGCCAGTTTGATAACCAAGATGCCTTGGCAAGAACAAACAGAGCTTTGAAGATTACAAGGAGATTGGCAACAGGAAAAGATTGAATCAAACTTCCGCAAGCAGGAGATGTTGTAAATGTATAAGCTTATCTGTGTGATGTTTAACCTAAATCTTTGTGTAAAAAACTACTAGCCTTCCTAGAACAGTATATAAACATTTGGAAATCACAGTAAAAATGAGTTCTGATGGTGAATTAGCCTTCCTGTCTCTCTATCAATCATTGATGATTGGTGCCCTGTGTGAGGAGAAGGACCAGCTAGCTGATGATAGTGGACAATGCCTCTGGAACTGATTGTGACGGTGACAGAACCACATCTGGGCCCACAATTGCCTGTACACTGTGATGTGACAGGTGAGTCAGGGGGACTAAAGTATGGGACAGAACATGTCCAATGAAAGCGATGTCTATGAAACCATGCTAGGCCTTCTAAGCAGGCATGGCTCCTCCATTCCAAAGCAGGACCTTCAGTCACTCCTACAGTGGGTGTCACACATGTTCCCCAATCCCACCCCTTCTATTTTTACTCTACTGGGACAATGTCGGTGTAAAGCTCTATGACCTGGCCACACTGCCTGGCCATGTGCCAGGGCTATGAATGGTTCCTGCTTGGAGGACAGCCATGGATGTGATTGGGGAGGAGGGAGGGAGCAGGGCGGCCTGTGGGGCTGTTGCTGGGCTGGCCCCGGTGGCCGTGCCGGACCGAAACCTGCCCGTGTCCCACTCCCTGTCCATGTGCCCTCCCTGATGAGCACCAGGGACAGAGCCCCAACACCACCTGCAGCCCTGCTGCTGTTCCACCAGCGACCTCAGAGCTGCCGAATGCTTATTGCATATGTGGACACTGACTCCAGCACTGACTGGTCTGGTGGGGGAGGGGACCTCCTGACACAGTGGGGAATTTTTATGCAGTCAAATTTTGTATAGGGGTCATTGAAGCGCATAACACTTCAAAATTAACCTAGAAAGCAGAAAAACCAGTTTGGGTGGATTAATGGCTCTTAAGTTCTTAACAGGAAAAAGGGGGACCCAGGAATGGCACCTCTGCTGAGAAGGTTGCAGAAAGCCCTTTTATGTTTTCAGTTTTTTGACTTGTTCTTTGATGGACCCTAACCAAATAGTTAGGAGCCTTTGAGCAAGAACTTAATGCAGGACTGCTTCTCTCCTTCTCTTGTTTAGTTTGTTATCAAGACTGGGTTGAATGCAAATGTGTTGAATGTGGGATATTATGGTGCTGTACATCTCATAACAGATGAGGTACTTGCTGTCAATGTGATCCATCGAGACACAGCAGAAATAATGCACAAATTCAACAATTAATGTGTGGGTATACGTTTGGTCTACCTGAGCAATTGGAAATTACTCCGGAGCAGTGGCTTGCTGCTACTGAGAATAAGAATAAATAATGATTTCCTGAATATCATGGTATTTACTGGGAGTTGTTGGTAGTGCTCGGACGGCCTTTTAACCAACTGAAAACAAATGTTTGGGTAACCTTAGCAAATGTTACAGGACAGGATACATTGTGTTTGGCCGCTGCATCCCCTGATTATCCCTTTCAATGTGCCCAGTTGCTCTGCCCTTAGGCAATTGGCCTTGCTTGAGTCAGGCAAATACAGTGTTGCAGAGGAGCAATCATGCTGATACCTGGGATGAATGGACCTCTTATCTCTCTCAGGCATCCCTTGAGCCTCAAGAGTTAGAGCTGTCTGCGCTCAGTGAAAATGGATCTTTGTGTAAGGTTTAATTATTCTGGGAAAAATCAGTCTAAGGCTTAGGATGCTTCTCCTCATCACGCTATGTAAAAAAGCCACAAGCGCTTGGTGTAATTATACTTCCAGGATTATTTCTCGCTCAACCAATGCTCCATTACTTTTACCTCCTGGAGTATTTTTAATTTGTGGCAGGCTTAGCCTGCCATCCCATCTCATATTAAAGGAGGACCATGCGGCCTGGGTGGATTATCCCTTTTAACCCCAAACACATCCATGATTTTTTCAACATAAACATTCTCTTAGAATTAAGCGAAACTTACATGCTTTTGACAAAGATTGTAATGACCAGTTTGATTTTTGGTTCAAAGGACATCTCCATGGAAATATCTGGGTTGGCACATAGGAATGCAATCTATTTCGGCACAACCTTTGCAAATTTTAACTGAAATCAGAACTTTGCACGATGCACAAAAATTGCTAGGGACTGTAAGTTGGACTCCTCCCTTGCTCGGAATCTCAAATGCAGATTTGGAGCCATTGTTTGTCTTGTTAGAGGGAGAGCCTGACCTCTTATCACCTAGACATTTAAACACAAAAGTACAAGCTGAGCTTCAAAAAGTAGCTGATGCTATCTTCACAGAGGCAAGCTGCATGCTGGGCACCTGAGCTGCCTTTCCTTCTAATAATTTTGTGTCCAGCAAAACAGCCCCATGCTTTGATATTTCAGTGGGACTCCAAGGCACCAGACCCTTTGGTTATCATTGAATGGACTTTTTCTACCACACCAAGTGACAGGAAATTATAGCCCAACTGGTTCTTAAAGCCCAACAGACTCACTTCTCTTGCAAGAGTCGAATTTTCCATTATTTTCCTGCCTCTTACCACCTTTTCTTTGAATTGAATATTTCAGAAATCTGAGGCTATTCAAGTGGCCTTTGCTGAATTCAGCAGACAAATCTCCATATATCCTCCAAAACATAAGCTTTTAACACCTTTATTTCAATTAATAGAAAAATCAAAGAGAAGTGAGGTTCCACTTGAAGCCTTAACAGTATTCACAGATGGTTCTGATCACTCTCATAAATCAGTAACAGTATAGAGAGACCCCTTTTCTAGTGACTAAAGATCAGATGTATCCACAGTTGAGGGATCCCCCCAAACTATTGAACTTACTACTCTTGTCAAAGCTTTTCAAAAAATTTTCTGTTCCTTTTAATCTAGTAACAGATTCAGCTTATGTTGCAGGAATCATGATGAGAGCTGAAGCATCAGCCCTGAAAGAGGGTGAAACAAACTGCAAGCAGATGATGGGTTTGATTGGCTAAATCAACTCCTAAGAGATTGGGGACTCAATAAGTAGATTAGAAAATTAGTTAAAATAGGCTTATATGTATTAGGCATTATGTATTGTTATAATCATTCCTTGTATTTTATAGTGTGTAAAAATAAAAATAAGAGAAACAGGGCAGATATATACATAGGATGTGGATTTAATTAGCATTGCCAGTTTGATAACCAAGGTACCTTGGCAAGAACAAACAGAGCTTTGAACATTACAAGAAGATTGGATCAAGATTGGTGACAGGGAAAGAAGATTGAATCAAACTTCTGCAAGCAAGGGATGTTGTATAAGTTTGTTTGTGTGATGTTTAACCTAATCATTGTAGTAAAAATTACTAGCCTTCCTAGAACAGTATATAAGCATTTGGAAATCACAATTAAAATGAATTCTGATGGCGAATCAGCCTTCCTGATCTCTATCGATCTCTCAGTCATTGATACATGATGCTTTTAGTTTTTTCCCAGATAAAGCTTTTTTTTGTGTGTGTGTGTGTGGTAGTCACACTTGTATTTGGGTCTTTTGGTACCAATTTATATATTAATCTTTGTGGAAGCAAAGAGTATATTTAGAGGTGGCAGAAAATCACTGTTAGTATTGATCTTCTGTTTAATAGTTAAAACAGTGGGGAGAGCCATTTGAAAAAAACACTTGTTGTCGTTCAAATTATGACAAGATAAAACTTTAAAAGCAGTATCAAGCCATGGAGAAGACTACAGTATTCAGACCTTAAACAGTGGTCAGGAGAAGGCTTTGTTATTCCTTGGAATGATTTGCCATCTGGTAGCTCTTAATCTAGGTTTCTCATGTACCAGAGCCATCGAAAATTTGGTGATATGCTTGTGATTGCAGGGTTCAGTATTTTTTTTTTCCAACTTGCAAATGATCTCCTTCAAAATGAAACCTAATTAAAGTAATAATAACAGTCCAATAATGTCCTGTGCCACTTCATTGCCTGTTTTTGACATGTAGTAATTAATTAAATTCTTCAGATTTTATAGCCAATACAAGACATTCTTGTTTCCATTCATGAATGCTTTGTGCATGTGCTGCTATGGATATTAGTGAGTTCATCCTATTGTATATCTTGTTGAAATCAGGACTGCTAGGATTTACTATGTTACAAAACTGCTTTAAAAGTAAGACCCAAAAATCAATAATTTTGTTAAAAAAAACCACCAAAAACCAGACCAAACGACAAAACCCCAAACCCACCCACCAAAAAAAAACCAAAACCACCCCAAACCTGAATGCATTATGCTTGTATTTATATTGAACTTAAACATGTGAAGTGCCAGCGTGATAGAAAGTGTTCATTCTTCTAGTTCTGCTTTTATAGAAAATAGGCAAGACAGACTAAAACATTCACTCAACTTTTAAAACCCAAGTAAAAACCCCAAAATGAACAAAGCCCTCAAAAGCTTCTGGAGACTACTGCTGTTTATGGGTGGAGACCAGAGAAAAGGAAATCAGTTGGTAACACTCTAAGAAGACCCATATCTTGAACATGAAATAAAAATCCTAGCCTTACATCTTGTGCTTTTTTTAAAGGAGATTAGTGGAAAGAAGATGTGGCTTGAGCCATACATTCAGTTTGTAGGCTTGGATGCTTTAGAATTGCATGTATGTATTAAAGTAACTGAGAAGAAAGAAGGCAGGGATTTACACAGATCAAGAAGCCTGTTAAGTAGAAAAGCTCTATGGCTTTCTATATTGTAGAGAAGAAAAATGGTAATGTTGAGATAAAAGGAGTTTACCTACTGCTGGTTTTGCAATGAAAGGTTTATTGACTTTTCACAGACATCAAATAAGTGTTCACTTGCTTTTTAATTTATTGCCATGCTGATGAGCTTCTGGAGGGGCCTCTGTCTCAGTGCAGAGCCCAGGCAAGCTGTCAAAGTGCTAGTCTCAATCAGCAGCCCCCCACAGCCTGCCACAGAGCCTGATTATTCAGAGTACAGCAGTGGGCCTGAGCCATCAGCATCCCTTGAATAAGTCTGCTTTAGCAAAAAATCATATTAGGAAGGTGTTGTTTCTGCAAATTCCTTTGCCCATCTGAAAGGAAGCAAGTGGAGGCAGAGGCAGTCAAGTCAACTTTGCTGGATGACAGCCTTGCTTTTGCAGCTACACTCTCTGGCCCCATGAGCTGCCTCTTCAGGAGAAGGTACAGGCCCTGCTGCTGCTGCCCCAGCACTCTGAAATACCTTAAACCACATCTAGGAGAGGGCCTTAGAATAGAAGGGTTGGAAGGAATCCTATTGCTGCACTTTATCTGCCAGTTTGTTGTGTGTGAGACTGGCCCTGCTGGTTCTGGGAGATGATAAAACAGACATTTCTCAGAAATGTGTGTGCATCCACTTGTGTATACAGAGACCTGCATCAAATGGTTTTTCCATGTTTGGGGATGGAGTTTCTGCCAGACCATTTGGCACACATTTAATCAGGATTTAAAAGAGAAAGGAAATGTCCTTGTAAAAACTTCAGCAGTTAGGAAACACTTTGAAGTTCCATTGCTGTTGCTTTCTTCTTTGATCTCCAGATGTACCAGTCATTTTCATTCCCATGTATGTGCTTATTAATTGGTTTTATATTTAATTCTTTAAGGGGGAAACACTGTTTTGCCTTTAATCAGCAGTGAAGGTGCTGTGAGCCCATCAGCTCTCTCATAAGCAATAGAACTTACTCAGGAAATATGATAGCAAGTTTTAGATTTTTTTCCTGGAGAATACTGGCACTGTAGCTGTCACTTGTAATAGTGAATCCACAGCTTACATCCAGTTCCTCCTCCGAGGTTTCAACCTTGAGATTTTTCATTACAGTACCTCATTGTAAAGTATTACGATTTGTGTTTTTTTTGTCAATGACAGGGACTTCCCCACAGTGAGAAGACTATGGAAGTATCCAAACTTCTCATGTTTGGTTAAAAAAGAAGTGGGGGAGGAAGATGTTACTAATGCCTTCTGCTACAGTGATTTGTTTCCTGGATCTGTCACACTTGCAGTGTAATTCTGAGATATTTGCAATGTGAAAGGGCTTATACAGCTTAGCACAAAGGCCCAACTTTATTAACAGCTGTAGAAACCTGAACAGAAGGGAAGGAAAATTTTGGCTCATTAAAAAAAAAAAGTGCTAATGTTTTTTGAGACTCCCCCCCCCCATCACCAAGACTACTGAGTTAAAGAAATGCAAATACACAATGCCCTTCACTCTATTTGGAACAACTTCAGAGTGACTGTGGACTTGGAGTAATAATTGCATAGAGATTTCACATAGTTCACACTTTCAAATCTCCCAGTTTAAAGGCTGCAACGTTATTTTTCTAATTAAACCCTGAGATTATAAGGGTGGTAAGGCACTGAAACAAGTTGCCCAGAGAAGTTGTGGATGCCCCATCCCTGGAAATTTTCAAGGCCAGCTTGGATGGAGCTTTAAGCAACATGGTTTAGTGGGAGGTGTCCCTGTCTGTGACAGGGAGATAATCTTCAAGGTCTCTTTCAGACCAAACCTTTCTGTGACTCTATGATTAATTTTTTTAATCACTGTATCACTTAATGAGCTGTGCTTAGATCTGATCCTCCTACTCTGAATTTGTATTTCTTTGAGGTGGCTTTCCTATTTGGAATAAAAGGGCAATAGTTTAAGAACATTTCTGTAACATTTTTCATGCAAGTAATGCAGTTCACTTTGTGGTGCTTGAAAGCCAATAAATATTCCTGGCTTTTCTTTGCAACAGCAGCATGCAGCAGCTGGGGCTGTTTGCTCTGAATTATAACACAGACTGTGGGACTTGATAAGAAGACACTGTGTGGGAGCAAGATAAAATTATATCCTTGGGATTATACTAAAAATACATGTGTGAAAATGGTGTTTTCATGGCACAGTTTGATTTAACCTGTCCTTGAAGATACCACACCTCTTATAGCCTGGTACTGTTTTATCTGGCTTCACAGATGACATATGGGGAAAATAAAGCACAGTGATAATGGCCAATGTCCTGTGTATCAGAAGCTTTGAGAGCAGCAGTTGCACACTGTATTTATAACCTCAGGCACTGCATGGTTTTTGTATTTATCCCTGCTTGTCAGACCACGATTCTGACTGGGCCTAAGAGCTTGTTGGACCTCCTTTCTTAGGAGCAATAGAGGAAATGTCTGTTTTTCAGAGCACATTGCTGGAGCATTGCCTCTATACCTGTGTTCTGCAAACTGTGTTTAGTTGGCTCAAAGTTGAAATAATGTTATGCAAACAAATAGGCACAAGAACACTCCAAAATAAACATAGCTTTTGTTTTGCACTAAAAAAGAAAAAGTTAATTAGAATATTTGCTGCTTGGAGATTGGTGTATAAAAATCAGTATGAAGTAAGAAGGGTTTGACTCATCATCAATCAACATGTACAGGTTGTTTACTCTCTTGTAATCACCATAATACTCAGAGTCCTGTGTATCTTAAGCCTTTCCTAGGGTCTTGGGGCATGTTTGAATTTTCTTATAAAGACTGAGCTATTGCCTAGGATCCAGTTAGTCTGGGAGATGGAGGAGAAATCTGCACATCTCTGGCTTTACACATCTGGGACATCTTGTATATCCACATTACATTGGGTTTTTTTGGTTAAAAATGAATAGTCTCACTTTTTAGGGCAAGCACTACTTAAGTCAGCTCATAGAATCATAGAATATGCTGAATTGGAAGGAACCCATTCTTAAAGGATTTTTAAACAATCTTACTATATTCTTTCACTTTATTTCTTGCTTGCTCTTCCTGTAAGGGAAGCTCTTTTTCTGTTTAAATAGTTCTGCTAATAGGAAAGAGTAGGATATGCTGGTGTATCTCTTTTCCAGCTTAATTTTGAGTTACTCCCTATTCCTATTCATTCTCCTTCTTTCTCTGCCATAACCACAAAACAGTCAGTCTGCTATGAAACAAAAATTAAAGATTATAAAGATTAGAAGGCAGCAATTATTTGAAGCCCTTCTATGAGAGCCATAATAAAAACTGAAATCCTTTATGTAATGTGCTGTATCCACTGAAATTATTCTTTTAAATAAGGAAACAGGCTTTTATTGTCAGCATTTGTTGTGCATGGTGAGATGCTGTGAATTTGGATGAGTCCAAGGGGGTCAGGTCTGTGATGCAGCACTGCCAGGGCTATAAAACTCATGAAAACTATATAGAACACAATCTAAATGTTGTCTCAGAGTGAGTAGAGCACATATTCATTAGGTGGAGATGGATTAGACCTTTCAATTTTCTCATTTCACCACTGAGCTATTTTATTTTGTCCTAGGCAGTGGTTTTGTTGTGTCCTGTGGGTGAAAAAGTGCTAGAGGAGGGTCTGGTGGAAATCAGGAGTGAATTGGCTGAAATTGCAGTGGGGAGCAAGTGCTTGTTGGGCTTGACTGTTTGAAAACGTTGTAAATGTATTTCAAGGGAGAAACACTCAAACACTATCTATTTAGGATAAAGCAAGTCTTCCTGGCTTCCCCACCTCCAAAGAAGCCTGGGCTGCAAGTTGTGTGATGGCAGTAACCTCGTGGGACAAAAAGAGAACTGAGGGGTTGACAGTGATTGGAGCTGAGCAGGGCAAGGAGTTGGAGAGCAAAGACCTGATTTCAGCCTGGGTAGCACGTGGACACAGACACCCAGCTCATGGACTTCTATGGCATTTGTTGAAAGGAAAGCAAGTTTTTTTGATAGACTTACACTTCAGACTGCCACTAGAAAAGATACAGGAGCCTAGTTGTTAAAAGAACTTTGAAAACCATTATTTATACACAGCTGTTTCACTATCACCATCCGAAAATCATCCCTGTCTGCTTCCATGAGATGTTCATCTGTGGAAGAGGAGTGGATATGCCATTTCTGCTGCTCTCTTCTGCTTATCATCTAAATAAATCTCTTCTGAGGGCTGAGTGGGGCAAAGGCCAAGATGCAATCAGATTTTGCTTAAGGAATAAGAGATCAGTCTGACGCAGCATTTTTGTTTCTAATGATGTGCTTGCTTTCTCCATCCTCTTCAGGCACCTGGCTTATGCTCTAAGCAATGTGATAGCTTGTATTTAGACCTAATTTCTGTGCTATTTAATTTACCATTCAGGATGTTTTTGAAGACCTATGTCAAGCATTAACATGCTTGTTAATGCATGTTCCACAGGCTAAGAATGACTGGATTGTGGATGTGGTTGTAGCTGCTGGTACTGCCTTTGCTTCCCTGCAGAACAGGAGAGATCATTCAAATGCTGCAGTAAATGTTGAAAAACTTGAAGCTTAATTTCTGATAGATTTCCCTCTCCCACATTCCATGCCTTTTGAGATTCCAGTTTTGCTAGGAGTCATAATTGTTTGCCAAGCAGTTTCAGAGCTCTCTTGATCCTCGTGAGACAGATTCTGGCACAGCTTGTCACACTGGAGGTAGTGCCTGGCTTCTTATGCTGGCAGGTGGAAATTATCCACTAGCTCTTAAGTGAGCAGTATTCCTGAGAGGCAGCTTGTTTGTCTGGAATTCTACTTGAAGTTTTTCAAATACCTTCTTGTCATCCTGAATAATGTTATTGAATCCCAAGGTGAAGTTGAATTTTCTTTAGTGACTTCTCTGCATAGTAGCAGAAGCATTGAAGGCATCTGTAGCTGATCGGCGATTTTGTCTTTTGATTTTGGAGTGCTTTTTTTCAGGGATGGGGAGGTGAGAAGCAGAACTTTTCCAAAGAAGGATCAGAATTAAATTATTTGAGGTGGTTAGTTTATGGTACAGCTTGCGGCTTTTACTTTCTACTTATTTGTCTGACCTCCTCATCATCCTGCCAGTTTGGTTGCAGTCTTGATTTCGCAGTTTCAGAATACGTGGAATATATTGTGTTATCCCATGAAATGCTTACTTGGTTATAATAACAGTTTGTCTTTGATTCTAACATCCCCATTGTACCATACAATGCAATAATGTCTGCAGAAGAATTAATCGTGTGAAGGAGGAGGCAAAACCAAAAACCATGGAGGATGCAATAGGCCAAATCAATTCATGGTGTGTTTTTTATTTGCTATTTTTTTCTGCGTTTATTTCCTTTTTCCTTTATTGTTGTCTCTTTGTGGTTTGACAGAAGATGCTAGGATGGGAAGGATTCAACTTTGACAGAGGTCTATCAGCCTCCTCTAAATTGTTGCAAAGTTGTAAATGTAGTGTGGCCAGCACTTGTGGTATATTTTATACAAACTGAGTGCCTACCATCTCTTTGTTAGTTTTAGTGGTTATTGAGAATTTGCCTCATTTCCTGGCACTGCTGATTTAATTTAACTGATTTAATTTGCTGTATTAAATCCTTTTTTTGTTTAAAAATATCTTAAGGGGTTAAAATGTTAATGTTTATTATAATTATAATGTTAATTATAATTCTGTTAGACATCTTATGAATAATGCATCTATGACACAGGTTTGTCCAGGTTTGCCTACAGAAGCAATCAAAACCCCACATTTCTTCCTAAGGGCTGTTGTAGTCTAGTTCAAAAACACAGTATATAGCAATTTGGCATTTCTCTGAATTATATGCAATCATGTAGGTGCAGCTGTATGTATCTCTTGTGTGTGTTTTCTGCAGCCCTCTGGATTTCTTTTGCTTAGAAAATCTGCCTCACTGTTCATTTGCAATTGCAAATAGCTCCATTGCAATTGCACCCAGAGGTGCTTCAACAGAGCAAATACAACTTATTAAAAGATGACCATAAATTAGTAGGCCTCCAGAGTAGATTTAGTGGTTTGGCTATATTCCAACTGAAATTAAAATCATAGGATTGCCATTAAGTTTATTAAAAAAGTATGTTGTGGAGATAAGAAGCAAAAAAAAAAAAAAAACCCAACCATAAAATGTAGTCAAGATATGAGAAACTGCTGTTATTAAAATATAAATGTTTTATATCCTACATTGGGAAGTAATTTTTGCCAAAAATAGAGGTGCTGGAGGCTTCCACCAATACATTAGGGACTTCTCTAGCATTGATTTTTACAGGAAGATACTCAGCTACAGCAGTAAGGAGTGATGGTAGGTAAGAGGGAGGAAAAGTAATGCAGGTTATGTTGTGTGACACATGGGTTGCTAATTATTTAGAGCATGCAGGAGTGTGGTTGGGATTTCTGGCCATGCTGGAAGAAGAAAAGTGATTGTGGCAGACACAAGATTAGTGTTCAGCAAGAGATGCTGAACAAAGGCTGTGGAGATCTCTATGGCCTGTGCCTTAATAGGGAGTGGGCTCTCTCCTTGAAGGTCTGAACGAACACTGCTGCACTGAGCAGCAGTGAATTCCAGGTGCCAGATCTTCCCTGGTGCTCACTTGCCTGGCAGAGCTACAGAGTGATGGGTGCTGAGTGTGGGCTGAGATTCTCAACACCGGTAAATGAGGAAGTCTGGAAAAGCACAGCAAAATGATTGTGGGGGACTTAATGATTTCTGGGTAAGGGTGTTGTGAAGAATTCATCTGCTTGCACTTGTGCAGAGCTCTCTGTAGTAATACAAGAGCCTCATGGTGAGGGTAGATGAATCCCAGTTGTTGGAATACTGCTGTTCCTTGGTAAATCATACAGATGGCATTGAGGAGGTGTTACTGTTGTACAGGACTTGTGCAAAAGTCAGTCAGTCTGGACTGGGGGTGACCTGCTAGTGGGGATAACAAGAGAAATGTTTTGAGTGGAGAATGGCTGTCAGCCTTCAAATGTGATGCTTGGTCTGTGTTGGAAGGAAATACAGACATCTGGAATGGGAGGAAGCTGTTGTGTACCTTGCCCAGGTCCTCAATCTTGCTGCAGTTTCCACAGTCTGAGGCAATGGAGACCTGGCTTCCAGGCTGGTACAAGACAACTTGCAGATCATAGCATATTGACAAGAATTGCACGTGCATTTAAAGCTGGGGAAAACAGCAAAATATGACAGCTTGAGACACGAAGAATGTGAATAAGAGACAATGAAGTTCAGCCTTGTATGTAATCAAGTGTACTGTGTGGTTCTCTGTAGAAGAAGGCCAAAGCAGACATTTCAGTGGGGCGAGGCATTTGACAAACAGTGCTGAAGGAGACTTCGGTCGAAGTTAAATGAGAGCCTGCCTGTAACTTACAGACCTGGTTTATAAAGCTGTGGTGTCTGCATTTAAAATGCTGTTTTATTTCTGTGCTTTTTCAGTGTCAGAATGACACAGATTAACTGGAAGGAGTTTAGATAAGAAAGCAATAAATAATTAAAATGTTGTAGGAGAGTCTGAAGAATGAAGCAAGTACAGATTAGGTTTGGCAAAGTGTAGACTGTGGAAAGCTATAAATCTACACCCATTTGAGTGTAATAGCAAGGAAAGGAGCACAGCATTGCTGCTGGGTATGTATGAGCACATTGTTCTGGGCATTGCTTGTGATAGAGCTCTGTAGGCCTGGCTCTGCAGGGCTCTGCCTGAAGAACTCAGACTGCAGGAGGAGGGCCTGCACAAAGCCAGAGTGTAAACAGTCATGAAGGCAATAAACAAGATGCAAAGCTCAGAGAATACCAGCTGCTAGAGACTGAAATGAGAATAATTCTGCTGTTTAAAATGGTTTCGCTTTAGAATTAGGCTAGAGGAGCATGATAAAATACCAAACATAGAGATGAGTCATATGGGGAAGATAAGGATTAAAAACCTCTCAAAAGCAGAAACTGGGAAATGCAGGAGATTAGACTTTAGCTTTTCTTTTTAGTCTTTTGCATGAAGACATTAGCAGGTATGGCTCATGATACTATAGAAAATATTACTTGGTGTTGTTTTAAGTTTTCAAAGTTTTGTGGGTTTTTTGTTTGTTTGTTTTTTCGTTTTTATTGGTCGTCTTTTTCTTTTTCTTTTTGTTGTTTCTTTACAAGCTGGAAAATGGACAGCATTAGATTGGATGTACAGAGCTGCAATTTCATTAGTGAACTGAGCTGTGCTCTTATAGATTGAATGGGCTTTTCCTTAGGAAAGTAATTAAGGAATGAAGCAGACTTGATAAAACAGCACAGTGATTTAAATCTCTATCTTTTTTTATGTTGCAATGTATCTTGATTTAAACTAGCAATGTAAGTAATGTTGATGTTAAAACTCCTTCTGCTGTGGAGACGGTGAGTCTTGAGGCAGTCCAAGAGGTTTCCTCTGCTTTGCATAGTTTGCCACTGGTAAGGTTTTATTTTTTTCCTAACAAAACAAATTAAGAAATCTAACTCCAGAGCAAACAAGCTTTTCTGCTGGCTCCAAAGACTGTGTGTTGGCTGTGCAAATGTTTATCTAGGATACAGCCAAGGGCTCCTGGTGCTGCACCTGGGGAATCCTGCAGGGCTCTGCCTGCACCCACCCAGTGATCCCTTGAGACTGCCTGCCTGCCTTTCATGGAGCTGGGTTACAGCCACATCATACATCCTTCCTCAAGGCACAGGGCTGGCAGAGCCCCTAACATTGTACCCACATGGCAAAGGCACCTGCAGCTTCAGGAGGAGAAAGAGGAAGCAAGATCTCCATGATCCTCAGATAACCTGTGGTTTATGGTATGTAAGGCTCTTACTGATTATCTGATTGTACAGAGAAACTAAACCAGTGCAGCAGCCTTTGGTCTGGGAATGCTGGACAGGGCTTGAGTAATGCTGCCTCCCATGGGTGATCACTCCTGTGATCCCCATCCCTGCACTGCTCCCCAGAAGGATAGTTGAAGCTCTGAGAGGTCATCTCTTGCCTGCAGTCGAGGTCAACACAATGAGCTGCTTGGTTGGTTGAAAAAGTCTTTTAGGACAGCTGGCATGGAGCTGATGAAAGCAGAGCCTGAAGTGTGTTTTCCTACCAAAAGCAGTGACTCCTGACTAAGCTGCTCTGCAAGAAAAGATTGAATCAAAGCCATTCCATATTTGGAGCAAACTGCAACACCTGTCTGTCTGTCTGTCTGTCTGTCTGTCTGTCTGCTGCAGCCCCTGCACTGTTGTCATCTATGAGGAATAAAGGCAAACGGGGGAAAAGGCATTTTGGGAAAGCAGAGAGAAGCTCTGTAATCTGAACAGCCATTCTGGGTATTCAGCTGCACAGCCTGAGATTCTGTGTGCACTTGCTGTCAGATTTATGTAGAAATGAGACCTTATACAGTATATTTACCAGATTAACTAACTGTGGTGCAATCTACCACTGCCTGGACTCCCCTGGGTATTTGGCTGGGGGGAGAAGGGGACAGAGTTATTGACTTTGATCAATCATCTCTTCCATTACTGTGGTTGTGAAGGAGATGCTGGTTCCAGTCTTATGGAAAAGTTGACCTATACAAACTAAGTAATGTTACCACTGAAAATAGGATAACAGCAATTTTGTGATCACTCTGGAGACAGTGCAAATGGGATCTTGAAAATTTATGGTGCCTCAAGACCCACCCTCTTTGAAAGGCTTCCCAGTGATAGTCATGACCTAAAATGCCCCCTCCTCAGATCATAAAAGTGGGGCTGCCCTGAGAACTCTGCATTGTTTTAAATGCCATTAGCTACTGTGGACAGGTGACTGTGGTTTGGATGTGGAGGATGTTTGGTGGGGAACCACCTGTAGGTAACCTGTGGATATGTTTTGTGTCTCTGATGAGTATAGTGAAGGGAAGGGCACCTTGAGGATATTGGGATGGAGCTGCTGTCAGTCTTATGCATCTCCAGTCTAGCTGTGGAAACACGGGCAAAATCTTAAGAATGTGGCATTTACTGCCAGCGTTCACAACAGAGCCAACACTTCTGAGTTAGGCTGGATGAAGTCCTTATAAGCCAACAGAACTCTTGGATGTAGCATGACATTGCAGATCCAGTAGTCCATAAAGTTCACTGGGGTATTACCTGGCCTTTATGCATAGAGGAGAACTCAGCTGGCCTTTTTTTGCAAGTTGCTTGTTTTTCTGACCTCCAGATCTAACACTTTGGTTTGTTTATTTTGAAGTAACAGTTGCAGTTATGGTTATGTGCACAGAG
This sequence comes from Trochalopteron elliotii, assembly GCA_024734555.1. Taxonomy (NCBI): domain Eukaryota; kingdom Metazoa; phylum Chordata; class Aves; order Passeriformes; family Leiothrichidae; genus Trochalopteron; species Trochalopteron elliotii. Next base: position 3,510,572 of record JANPWX010000331.1, on the reverse strand, counting down.
ATTCAACTACTAGGAGCTTGCAGAACTGCATATCATTTATGCTGGTAAAAGATGAATCATTAATGGCTCAGGTTAAAGGAGTTTATATTGTAGCTACCATTGGTCTGTGTTGGGTTCCCCTCCTCCCCTGCTTCTTTATTTTTTAGACAAGTAACATATGTGTGCCTGTTGTTTGTTCATACATTTCCTCACATTCCTCAAAAATGGAGCAGTTAGATGACCTCAGGATGTTGTTTCACCCTGAAAGACTCTGTTGAGACTTCCAGTGTCTGTTGCTACTTGGCAATCTCTAACTTGTTTAGTGGGTGTAAAAAGTTCATACTGATGAAACTGCCGAGAATAAATTCAAGAACCTGAACGTTTTTGTTTGCTGCAGCTTCCCATGTTAGGATCAGCTTTGTTCAGTTTGGTTTGGTGCATATTGCCAAGGGGAAATCTAGGGATGTCGGAATGTGTGAGGTGTGTGTTTTGAGGGATTCTAGAAAGCTTAGGTATTTATAACAGATGTGTGTATTTTAGAACACAGAAAAAATAGTGTGCTTTTCATTTAAATGTTTTGTTTAGTGGAACCAAAATAGAAAAGGAGGATAATGTTGGCAGAGACCAGAAGTAAACAGGATTGTATCACATCAAAATTATACCAAATCGGGATAGGCTGCCGAAATAAATATTTATAATGGAAAAACCCCAAACTTGTGCCTGTTGGAACAGACTGTGTTCAGTCCTTTTTTGGACTTGCAAGGTGATTGAAGGGAAGGAGGAAGAAATGGTTTATGTACTCTATTTCACAGTTGCTTTTATTGGTTTTGAACAGTGCAGGAAAAAAACCCTTCAATATGCCAAAGCTTAGGAATTTTGTCCAAAGCAAATCCCACAAGCATAGATACTCATGCCTTGGTCCAATAAACTAAGCATGTCCATGGTTTAAATGTTGTTGTAGTGTGTTTTAAAATTATGCATATGCTGAGGGAGTCTGCTGGACTGGGGATTGCTGCCAAGCCAGGAGATTTGAACACGGCCACATGGAGTGTAGCCCACCCAGCACTCTGCATTTGTATAGGAGGATCCATGGTCCAAATTTTTTTGTTTGTTTTTGAGGGTACAGACCTCCCAAACGGCGAACAAGTTTGCCATGGCATTTGCAGGATCCAAGTACATTGGACTCTGTCAGGGCTTTCACTGTGGCTAAATGCCACTAAAGGCTCTGGAGCTCTTGGAAGCAGCCAAGACAACTCCAACATTTGCTTAAGGATTAGCCCTTCCCATCCTTCAGCTAAGGGTGTTAGCATCAAAAATCACAAAAAATCTCTTGCTTGCAGTCCTAGAAAGGATAATTTATTAGCACTTTTTTTAAAAAGGGGAATTTGTTAGTTCACATTTTGGATTTGAATAATTCAAACTATGCTTGTTGCTGCGATGTTTCTTACAATGTAGGTTTGCTTTAGTTAGTGGTATGAAGTCAGAACTCAGTGGCCTGAAGGCACAAGGAGTTACCTCATATATTTATTGTTTTGAAAATGCCAAGCAGAAATGAGGGCTGTTTAACTTTGTGAGTGATTTTTTGTTTTCCTCTTCCTGAAGCAATCAAATAGTTGTTGTAGAAATTTGCAGGGGTATATATTATTTCCTGTGAGTCCCATCAGAAGAGAGAGGTTACCAGATATTTTTCTTTTATACAGACAGGTTGTCTCTTATGATGGGAAGAACTTTTTTTGAATATAATAGTTATGGTGTTATTAGGCTACTGGTAAATGAATAGTGATGCATTATTAAAAGAAACTCCAGTGTTACTTTCTCAGTGCACATACAATTAGTTAACTGTAAGCCATTGCTTAAGTTAGTTACTGCTGAAAATGTAATCAAGATGCTCATCAGCACTGATGAGCTGTTAAAAAGCTTTGAGTGACTAAAATTAATGACTCTGGGATGGTTTACAGAAGTTCTCATCTTTGGCTGAGCCTTAAGAAAAGTTGTGTAGGGAGTAGGAAAGTTGTTCCAAGCATCAGAGCTTTCAGTGTGGTCAGGTGGCTCCTTCCACAAGATGGATATGAAATACAAAGTTATTATTGAAGAGGAAAAGAGACTTCAGTCATATAAAGGATTGGTGCTAAATAGATAGATAGTATGGCTGAAAACCCACTCTGCTGACAGGGAGTAAACTCAGCAAATGTCCCTTTTCATCCATGGCATTGCTGTGGGTAGATGTTACTTTGTTGATGCCATCATTAAAATTAACCCCTGTCTTGGAGAAATCCCATCTTTGTAAGAAGAGGTTTAATTTTTTAGCCTGTTTGCAACTCCAAGCAAGCTATGGCACAGTGATGGAGTAGCTGCTTCAAAGTGGGAACAGGTGCAGCTGAACCCATTTGAGAGCTGCAGTGCAGGGAGCTGCAGTGCTGCACCCCAGGCGTGCTGGGCCCCTGGCACTGCTGCTTGTCCTCCAGGTGCCCCCTGCTCCCTTAGCAGAGAAAATCCAGTTGGGCTGCCTTCAGCATAGATTATGTATTAATCAGTTTTTCACCCACAAAATTAGCATGAAAGAGAGTAATGCATGGCAATGAAACAAGTTTTTCTTAACTGCACAGGTTTGAGAGAGTGTTTGACAGTTTCTATTGCAATTTGCTCTGGCATATTTTCAAATGTTAGGGTATGCCAATAGCAAAAAAAACAAACCAGCGCTGAGGTTTTAAATCAGGTTGCAACTTCCATGTTTAAATAAGTCACTTAAATTGTGTTTGCTTTTACATAAACACTGGTGTGAAAAGGAAACCCTCCTTGCACCCTCTTATTTAATACTGCTCTTGACTATAGTAGAAAGTCCTGGACATGCACATTTGTCACATAGCTTAAAGATGGTGCTAGAACATGTTTTGCTGATGGCACAATTCTCTTATGTGGCAACTTAACCAGTGTGAAAGAAAGAAACACACACTCAATACCCAGAAGACTGTGGGAATGGGGAACAGCAACAACTTTACAGGTTAAAAAAATATAAGATGGAAAAGAGTCTTCTTGTGGCATTCTGATTCTCTAAGCCAAACACAGCCTTTCCCATCATGTTTAATATCTTTTGGTAGATATTTCTTCCATAAACTTGTCTGATCACTTTTGAACCCTTTTGTGCTCAGGGATCTATATCCAGGCAGTGTTACAGAAAAGCAATTAGAAAGAAGAGCTCACTCCCCTCCTTTTCAAGTGACTTGTGACCAACAGGAGGCAGTTACAAGAAAAAACACCAGTGACTGGCAGCTATCACTCTGGGACGGCGTTTTAATTCTAAGACAGGAATGGGTGAAAAATGCAAGCCTACAAAAATGAAGGAGGTAATGCTTAGATCCGTCTGAGATGGGACCTCCAAAATACAGGGTAATAGATAACTTGGCTTATGTTTTTCCTTTGGAAAGGAGAATTTTTCTAGGCTGCTTAGATAAAAGGTGGAATGTTACCTTACTCATATTTCCAAGGGTATGGCTACTCTTAAAAATAGAGGATAGTGGATCAGATTTCAGGAAAAAAATTTTTCCCCCCCCCTACCAGGGCAACCCAAAAGTGGTGGGGGAGTTTCTGCTAGAAAGTGATAGTGCCTAAGTTTACCTTTCTTGAATTTCTTTTAAAAAGACATAAGTTATAAATGTGATCTTCAGAAACTTACAAGAATATTTAAAACCAATGTATACTGAATGAACTTTATGCTGAAGTGCAGAGCTACTGTGGTGCTACCAAATATACAAAGACCTTACCAATTTTGAGACGCTTTATGTATGTTCACAACATACATAGACTATTGTTCTAGAATACATAGAGTATTGTTCATAGAATATTCCCTCTAATCTCCCAACTATGCACACCTGATTGTTAGACAATCTTTTTTTGCACGTTTTCAGATAATTTTGAACAGCTAAGCAACTCCATACAGGTAGTTACGTTTGTTGAAGTTTATACAAGCTATGCTGTTGCTCTTGATAGATGGTAAATCCTGAACGGGGCTTAAATTACCAATGGGTTCAAGTCCTCCTGTGGCTGCAGTCCCCACAGCCCCTGGCATTGCCTCGTGGTGCCTGCAGAGGAGTTGGAGAGTGTTGCATGGGGGGATGTGCACCAGAACCCCCAGCACACTGCTACCCTGGCCCAGAGATCAAGCTCTGTTGGCTGTGCTCCATTCCCTGGGTCTGGCAGGGTTAGCAAACCTTCCTCTCTCTAATGCCCCATTATTTTAGTGGGCCCTCTGGGGGTTGGGAGTAAAAGGAACGAGATGTCATAAATGACTAAGAGACATGCTGTCTGTGCTATTGGTTGCTGGACTTAAAAGCAAATTAATAAGTACAATAGCAAGGCTGATAAGATCACCAAATGTTTTCTACCCAGTTTATCTGACAAATACAGTTTGAAGTGTTTGTCTAGTTATTCTTTCTAAGCAGTTATTTATGGTGTACCACATAGTGCCGTAATAAAGGCAAACTTACTCTTTGTTTCTGCTTTATTGAAGCTACCAGACTGTGAGAGCTTATCAAAGCTGTGGGTGCAAAGAAATGTCTGCTGACTCCATTTAGATGAATCCTAGAATAGAAAGCTCTGAGGAGCAAGGCCCCTGAGAAGTATTTTGGGGTCTTCTCCTTCTCTTATTTCTTCTTTACCCCCCAGATCATCTCTTTGCTTCTTTTTATGACTGTTGCCTCCTCTTCCTGCATTGCAGCTGGCTGTGACCTTTGTGGGAGACCCATCACAGAGACTGGGATGCTCTGATAAAGCAAACACAATAGTTCAGAGTAGGGCCATGAATTTAGCACTTTACCATGTGGACTATCTGACTTGAGTCTCTCTTAGTTTGGGCATTCCCTGTAGATTTACTCAGTGAGAGTCTCTAAAGTAGCAAAGCACTGGTTAATGCAACAGCAATCCCTAAAATTCCCCTACAAGCACCAAACCATGGCTCTTGCTGAGGTTCTCCAAGCATGTAAAAGTAGTTGGCTGTTCTTGCTCAGGACCTTATTTTGCTCTCCTTTGAGTGTGTATTACATAAAACACAGGGAAAGATGCTTACCTGAGTAGTGGTTTTCCAAACAATGTTTGAATTGAAATGCCCTGAAGGCAAAATGATAAAGTTTGGAGGAGAAAATCTGGGTCAGTATATGTGTGCTTCATGCGTTGCTGTAGCAGATTTGGCAGGGACATGTATGGTGTGCTAGACACGGTAAGCACAGACTCTTCATCCAGTGCTGTTTCTGTATTCAAAATAAGAAAAAAAAGAATACTGCTGTAGTGCCATAAATAACTTCTGCATCTTCTCTTCGCTCTTCATACAGTTAGCCTTTAAAAAAAATTTTTGTATTCATGTTGACAGTATTCAAAGGTGCATTTGAAACAGAGCCTAATAACTTATATTATTGTTACTTTGACCTTTGTGGTCCTTGCAGATACTTGTGAATTTCTTCTCTGTGCTCGCAGTGATTTTGATTAATGCGTGAGACTGTAATTAAATACTTACACGAGTGCTTGGCAGGGAAGAGCTTGGCTTAGAGGAAAAGTACAAATATGAGCTCAATTTTATTTTTAAAGGCTTTCAGGATCATTTTTTCAGGTCTCAAACGTGTTAAGAATGGAATGCAGTCACTGTAAAAAGAACAATAGTTTCTTCTAGCTACAAAAATGAGGCATGGGTTTTGGTTGCTCTGCCTTTACCCTACAGATTTTACTTATAGACTCTTTTTTATCCACTCAATGTATGGTATTTCATTTCAGTGACATTGTTTAAAAAATATGAATTCTTGTTTATGGCATATTTCATTCTGACAGGAATTTACAGTGACTTCTGTAGATACTGGTTAGAAAATATTGACATATATAGATGCAATAGCTTTTGTCAGCAGTTCTTTGCTCCACTGGGTGTTATGCGTTGCTCTAATTGTTCCTTACAAAATTGCATACTCTGCTGTATCAGAAATCACAGTGCATTTCTGGGGGCTGTCAGTTTGCAACAGTTCCCCTGACAGTAGGATTTTTCCTCATCTTCTTTTTGCCACATTATGTCAGGCTGTGTTGAGAGGGGTGAACTGGGGATGAGAGGCTCTCCCCCACCTATGTGGTCCTTTCTTTTTCCCTTACCTCCTGTGAAGATTACCCTGTCCCCTCTGGTGTGCTAACAGCTAATGACAGGCCCTGATGCTGACAGAAGTAATGTGATCCCCAGACTGCAGTGCCAGCTGCTCTGGAGTTGGGAAAAGATCCACACGCTCAGCCTGTTTTGCAACAACAGCACTAGTATTGGATTGTTTTGGGGTCTGTGTGTGAGGGAAGCTCTACTCTGTTACTTGTTTAATTGTAGATGTCTAGAGATAACAAGCAAGACATGTCCATTCCTGTGTCTCATGTTTGCCAGCAGTTGTTTGAATGTGTCGGGTGCCCTTCAGATAACTGCACTTTGATAAAATCAAGTTTTTCACATTTTAGTTTTTAATTCTGAGCATTCGGAGTTTTCAATTCCATAGCCCTTGAGGAGGTGATTCCACCTGGCATGCAGTGTCATGGGAGGTGGGGGGAAGGAGATTCCCTGCTCAAGAAACAACTTTTTTCTGTCAGCACCATTTCCATGCTTATTTTTGTTTGCTCTGGAAACATTTGGCTTGCCAGAAGCCACTGACTTACTTCAGGCAAGAACATGCTGTGTATCTTCTGTGGAAGACTACCTGTGTTCAGGCATCTGGAAGATCTAGTTACATCTTTATTTCTGGAGTAAGAACTGCTCAATAGGGTTGTCAGGTGGCAAGGTGGTGACAAATTCTGCTTTGTTACCTTGTGCTGACTCACGTCATGCGTATCATAGCAAACCGCAATAGTGAAGAGCATGGAGAGGGAGGCTGTACTTCATTGCTTTGTCTTGTGCACTGAACTGGGTGGGAGTTCACCTTTGGTTGTCCAAAAAGGTTCTCTAAAAATGGGACCAGATGTGCCCTTTTTTGTTGGGGGCCGGGGTGGGTAATGGAGTACTGATGGGAGTAGATATGTAGCTTCATATGCGTTTGAGAACTGTGATATGGTGATGAGGCTTATTAGTGAAAAACAGAGATCACAGGTATACAAGTGGAGATCTCTGAATTCCAGGTTGGATGGGATTTTAGGGTTTGTGTACCCCTGAAACTGTCCTCTGGCCTTTCTATTTTTCCAAGAGTTGACATAATTTTATAATTCACCTTACTGCCAAGTGAAACAGTGGAGACTAACGAAATGATTGCATAATGCCATTGAGAATGTGCTGAAAAATACTCAGAAGACATGCCAAAAAACGAGCAGTCCATTGTGACTAACTCTTGGAGCCAAGAGCATTAGTTATTTTAAAAAAACAACAACAATAAAACAAAACCCAACCTCATAGAATTTTCCTTTGAATTATTAAAAAAGAAACACAAAAGAATATGGAAATGAAACAAGTAAAAGATTAGGGGGACTTTGTACAGCTTAGGCAGCCTGCAAGAGTATGGAGTAATTAGAAAAGTGATGGTTTGTAGCTCTGTTGAGAAGAGTATATACATTAGACTTAAATCTATTTAAAGGCAAACATGATTGCCATGGGATTGGTTTTGAGGTGCAGAAGAGGTTGTATCTAGCTCATATTCGACTAGCTGAACTGCAAACAACACACTTAACTTGCTCAAGAGCTTCAGTTTGCTACTAGAACCTGCATGCTTCTGTGGAGATGAATTTAGATTGTGTCTGTCAGCCTGTGTTTGGAAGGGCAGCCAGCGGCACTGAACGCCTCTGGAGTGAGTCAGAAGGGCAGAACCGGGAAGCACCGGGTCAGTGTAGAGCGGGCTTTGCTCTGCACCCCCGCGGTGCTCTGTGAGCAGACAGAAATACTGCCTCGGGCTTGCATTTGTCCAAGTGGGTTTTATCTTCCAGCAGAGCTGTGGGAAAGTTTAAAGGAGATGGCAAAGTGTTTAAATGGATCAGGAAAGAGCAGATCGTTGTTAGCTGCTTTGTTTGTTTCATCCGCTCCAGCCGGTAGAAGCTGGGGAGTATCTGCTCGGAATTGCAGGTGACTTCTGGTTCCCTGCTCTGGAGGAACCAAGCTCCTGCTAGCTCTGCTGAGCCATGGAAAAGGAAAAAGAGTTTGCAAAGGGCAAAGAGTTGCTCGGAGGCCAAAAAGTCGGAAAAGAATTAAGGGGGGGCAAGGGGGAATAAAGGAAAAACCCACTAACTTAAGCTGCTGTGCATGTGGCCATTGCATGTGGCTATTGCATGTGGCTGCACGCTTATTTGGAGTGATGTTTGATGTTGGGACAGGCATTTACGACAGCAGATTAAAAGATTTTTTTGGGTTTGCCTCAGTAGTTGCACTTATCCCTGAGGGCAAAGGCGTATGTGTTTGGTTTGGTTCCTTCCTTTTAAAAGCTGTTCTTGCTCCCTTGTCAGTAAGCTTGCCTGACAAGTTAAACAGATAGTAGGTGGAATGAATTTACGGGTGGTTTACTGAGCATCTAAAAAGAGTAACAAGTCATGAGATCATTAGTAATTATACTGGCTTTGCTGAAATAATTCTTTTCCAAGTAACTGCTACCAGCAGGCATAAATTGTGAGATGGAATCTTGTGATTCATATAAGTGTGTATTAGAAAAAGTTAATATTCTAGGGAAAAGATGGGAACAGCTGTATTTATATGGAAGTTGCAACATTTCACGTGGCCCCCTTCACTGTATAGTATAAGCCAAGAAATGTAGTTTTCACACATTTTTAGAAGAAAATTACCCTCACAGATGCTCAGAGAAAGCAACATGATCAATAGGGCTATGGGAGAGGATTGAGGAGATAGTTAGGGCATGTGATTCTTTTTAACAGTGGTAATGCATTTGTTCATCGTGTTTCTGGTATGATTAATCCAAAACAATACCTAACAAATGAAACATACAGCACAGCTAATGTGGGAATTCTAGTTGAAGTAAAGCTGTATAGCACCATTGGCTTTTACTGGGAAGATGCCAACTATCTGCAGTGGAGTATGTGGCCAGTAATGTCAGAAAAAAAGTAGAGCTCCTTAAAGATGACTATTTTATGAAGAAAATACACATTCTGTACTAATTTTTGTCTTGAAAGCTGCTACAAGATAGCCATGGAAAGCAGTCCAGCTATTTGTTGAAATATTCCAGCTACTAGTTCAAGTAACTTTTGTTTGAAATTACATTATAGTTTACTTAAACTGATAAATGAGTTTTGGCAAGAGGAGGCATTGAGGACTCAGGAGCTCAGACACATGCAAATGGTTCTTGTTTTCAACAGAGCTAGAACCGACAAGGAAAGCATGGACTAGTGCTTCTGTGGTTAACACAAAGTGTTACTGACATTGAACAGTCTTTTTCAACCTTGTTAGTCAGGAAAAATAAAAATGTGACATAAATATCATACTAACCTGACACTCAGAATGAGACACAATTAGTGCTAAAGTTGTCCATTTTGTGGCATTACTCCTTAGTAACTGCTCTTAGCAGTGTTCCTAATTTCTCTATTGGCTTAGTGTCCTTTTTTATAAGAGCACTTTTAACCCTCTGAACAAGACCACTTTTCCTTTAAATATGTGAAAAGAATAAGTCATTATCGTCAGAAGGACTTGTGTGCACAGAGAGAACAGAGCTTGTAGACTGTAAAAGTTTACATTTTAGTGTCTTAAAAAAGAAGAAGAAAAAAAAATTCCCCGTGCAGTGGAACATAGTAAAAGTTATCACTGTCTCCATATACAGCTACACTGGGAACTGATCTCAGAAAAACTGCAGGAAAAACTTGATCTGTATCAGAAAACCTCCTTTTGCCAACAGTGTATGAGTCTGTTTTTAAAGGATGCCCACTACTGGGAAGAGGGCTCTGGACTATTCCACTGGTGATTCTGCAGAAATTTAGGCTAGCTGTGGAAAAATACCTACAAAAACCATTAGCTGCCACAGGAGCCAGCAGCAGCTCACAGGGTTACCCTGCCTGGAGGCACAGGGATGTGGTGGGGGAGGCAGGGCTGGCCTCATTGCTTCCTTCTGGAGGGTCTGGTGGGGATACCCCCCCATCCTTCACCCTGCAGGCACCTTTTACAGGCCCCCACTGGGGCTGAAGGGCAGTCCTGGAAGTGGGACATGGCCTGGCAATGGCTTAGCAGAGGTAGCTTGAATGAGCTGTATTTATAATAACCTGCACTTCCTCACTTCTTCACACATGCCAAGGTCAGTTTTGTCCCTTAAATGCAGGAGCTTCAAAGCAGCTAACTGGCCCTTGAATGACCTATAATCCAATAATGCTAACAGACTAGGGAATACCTCCTTTCAGAAATCTGAACAAAAATTGCCTTATGCAGCCAAATAACAAAAATAAGTATAAACCATACTTAATATGTACACAGCCAGATGAGCTGTGTAAACTCACAGCCTTCTTTTCTGGGTGAAAAGAAGGAAGAGGTGCCCTACAAAGGAGGATTTTGTGGGGGAAAAATAAAATCAAGAGGCCTCAAAGTCACAAAATTGCATATAGCTGTGTAGCAAATGAGACAGTTTCTTGGCTCTGATCTAGGAGGGGAAGTCTGGAGAAGATCAGGGAGTAATAAACAACATCAGATCATAAAGGACAAATTCTGCCAGGCAGATTTGATCAAAATTTTAGATCAAATTACACAAGTAGGTGATGAAGTGCTTGCTCTATCTAGGAAAGGATGAAACTGCTCTGTAATGAAGGGATTAATCTTGCAGAACCTTCTTGCTGAGCTGTGGGATGAACAGGGCAGCTCAGAGATGGAGTGGTGAACAGCAGTATGCAGTAGTGGGAAGAGTATCCAGGGATCAGGTTTTGCATAAGGGCTCAGCTGAGGAGAATAAAAGCAGATTTTTCACTGAGGCTGTCAGACATGTAGACTTGGGTCTTCCTCCCAGCCTGACTAGCTGGTGTTGTGTGCAGAGTCCTGACCCAGACTGAGGGTGATTTCATAAAATGGCATGTTCTGTTTAACACTGTTTCTCTATAAAGGCAGAAGTGAGCTGCAGAGGTGGTTGAACTCGACAATGGAATTTATTTGATCATGCTGCTTGGCAAGTCAGAGAAATAATGTAAATGGGAGAAAGTTTCTGGAAGTTTAAAAATATACTCAAGAAGGAAAATGAGGTTTAAAGTGGAAAATACAAATTGGCACATTTTTTGGGAAATAATTAAAAATGCAGCTACTCTGTGAAAGAAGACCCATGGAAAAAAGTAGTGCTGGAAAGAACCTGGGGTTGATCATGGGAAGGGAGAGCAGCAGGACCTTGGTGTGCAGTAGAAAAAACATGCCAGCATCTCTGTCACATTGCCTACAGGACTCTGGGTGACCCTGCTGTGAGCCAGACACTTTTTCCACAATTAGCAAGGAGGTATGATTTTAAAATAAGGATTTTGTATATTTCAAAGTGTTTTTTTTTTTTTTAATGGAGTGAGCTGTTGGTAAAAAAAAATGTCAACTGGCTCTGTTAAAATATTTTTTCAGAAATGAAAAGTTTTGGTTTTCTAAGTGATAGCGTGTAGGTTGCAGAATCAAAACGTCAGGAATTGAAGAGCTTATGTGCTAAAACTAGGCTGACTCAGGCAACTGGAAATGTAGATTTCTTAAGGCAGCTCTCTTTGGTACTGCAGCTGGTGCATGCCAGTCGAACTTTAGCATGGTCAGGTAAGTAGGTTTGAGGAGCTGTGTGGTTAAGGTCTTTAAAGTTCAGACACTGATCCATTAGCAAACTAAGTACAGAACACTTTCTAGGTTTTTATTTTTAAATAAGATCTTATTTCTTTTGGAGAGATGTATGGTTTACAGTATTCAAATGTCTTGGGAGATAATCTTAGGAGAGGTTTCAGCTAGGTTAAAAAGTAAATACTTGTGGGTTTGCACTCAAATTATATACTATATGATTTGTGTGAAGCAGGCATTAAAATAAAAGCATGAAGAAGTTAAAAACCTCAGAAGTTTCTGCTTGAAAGACATTTGGTACTTTAGAGCTGTAGCACTCTAATTAGCCGACTTCCCCTTCACAGAGAAGAATATATCCAAAGGGCATGGCTGCAATCCAGCTGTAATTGTAAATGTTTCTGTTCAGGGAAGGACTATTTTTGTGGACCCAGTCCTTTAATGAGCACTTCACTATGTATGTAACATTACTACCCAGTGTTAAGCAACATGCATTTCCAAGGATCAGGTGCTTAGCAGCAGGAGGCAGGGATGGTGCTGATCTCCCAGCATCTCTGTGCAGAAAAAAACACTGTTCTGCCTCAGTAGTCTCCTGAAGTCTCATTCAGCTTATGAAGCAGGTTGTGTCATTGGAGAATGGCTAATACCTAGTTCATTCATATTTTTGATAGTGTTTGGGGAGACTTCCTTTTCAACATGCTGGTATGATTGGTTCAAGTTTGAAGTTGGTACTGGTGAGGGCTTCTGTTCAGCAACCTAAAGTCAAATACTTGTACCAGTAGCTGCCTGGTGCTCTGCTGAGAGAGTGTGAGGGGGTCTTCCTCATAGAGTCTCTTCCTAAGCACCCTCATTTGGGAATAGAGAGGGATAGATAATCTTCCCACCATGTTGCTTTCTCATAAGAAAGAATCTGTCTCCTCCCTGTGATCTGTTTTTGGAAAAAGAATGGTTCAGCCCAAGCAGGATAATACCTCTGCATTTTCTTCAGTTGTCACTTAAAACAGTTTCATCATGTTCTGACAGTTTTTATGAGTGAGTATGCAGTCTGAGAGCATTTTTAGGGAAATGTTATGCAAACATTCAAGTCAAGGTATAAAACATCTTCAGGCTAGATTTTTAGACAAAGCAATCAAAAAAAAGTTTTTTTCTTTTTTTTTTGGAGGGGGTAAAACAGACTTGAGAAGACAGAATAGGAAAGTCTGTTACCTATATGAGCAGTCATCTAAGTTGAAAAAACCAAACTGACAGCTCTGCAATACAGCAGGCTGGGGGTTGTTACGTTCTGAGGGAGGCATATTGACTGCTTTTCCTTTGTACTGGTTGGTGCAAAGGAGGAAGGTATCCTAAACTATTGATGAAGGACAGTTTTGCTAACCAGTGTGCTGCTGCTGGACATACATTGTAATTTTACTCCTGGCAGCAAAGTCATGGACACTTGTAACTGTGGAACTGGACCTACTACTGGAAGTAGTACCTGAAGTGCAGCTACTACCTCAGCATGTTACTATCTTGGAGAAAAGGATTCGTGAAAATCCAGCTGTGGGCCATCCAGAGGTCTCCTTTGATACTTTTATATTTGGCATGAGCAGGTGTTGTAGTGACAGTTCTGTAGCTGTTAGAGCCCTGCAATTCCCCCAGTTTCATACCCCAACAGTTTAGATCCCTTTTGTCTGCCAAGGGCTCTGCCTTGACATTGTTGGTGGATCCTTGTGCCCCTAGGTTATATGATTAGAAGGGAACAAATACACGCAAAGCATTTCAGATTGGTGCTTGTGTTCAAACTTAAGTTTTGCAAGGCTCTTCCACAAAGAAATTAATGATGACCTTAGTAAGTACTACATGGAAAATGTTTATTATATTGGAGGGAGACTGACAATTCCCATAAGCATGGAATAATCCTACCCAAGGTAACTGAATGACTCAAACTCTTACTAAGGCAAGGTCTGTAGGAGCTTCTCAAAATATAGAGGAAATACCTCAGGTTATTAGAATGAAATAAAAGAGAAAATCCGCATACTTCTTTCCTGCTCTAAAATCTCAGCCTGTGAATTGTAGGAAAACATGTTTTACAAGTGATTCTTTTGAGAAAAATGTTTTACATCTGTTGTCTAGGGCTGACGGCCTAAATGATGTGAAAGGGAGAAAGAATAATTCCATTTATTGACTGTGCAGCATTTAATCAGACTTATTGGAACTAAATTCACCATCTATGCCTTTCTGTCAGGGTCAGTAGTAGCTTTTCCTAAGCATTTTTTTTTGCACTTGGTTTTTCCAGCAATGTAAGTAACCTTGTGCTAATGTACATCTTGAGCAAAATCATGGGGTGGGTACTACATTTTTTAAAAGGCATGTTTGTAAGAAGTTAAAAACCTAATTTTTTTCAATGACCAAATCTAACAATCTTCTCTTTGCTTCTGTGCTGAGAAATTATTCCCAGAGCACCTTGTGCATTGTGAGGCTGTTTAAAATAGTGTTCGTTAAAGCTGGTAAACCAGAAATGTCACTTAAGAGTCATATTATGAGCTAGAGACACCTCTAATTGGAGCACCATGTCCCATGTTTATGCTGGAAATAGGATACAGCTCCCTTGTGGAGTACTAGAAAAAACAACCTCAGATTGTATTGTGCATGGATTTTCCTGAGCTTGAATTTGTCAGCCTTAACAAAAGGCAGCTATTGTTTTTGATCCCTTCCAAAATATCTCCCTGTGGTTTGAGCAGTGGGGGTTAGCATTTAGCCCTGCGTGTACCTGTCAATGTAGCACTGTCTGCCTCCTTTGAAAACTCTTTTTATTTTAATATCTTTGGTGCACTTTCTTCATTCTCCTTTTCCCAGTTTTGAGAAAGTTCTGGATCTCCTTGAGGAGCAGGTACTTCTGATGAACTTCAGGAGAAAAGAGTCTCTGCAGTCACAATACTGCTCTCCAGCTCCAGCCAGATCTGGCTGCTGCATTTGCTCATTAGACTGAGGATGCAAACAGCAGCAGATGCCTGTTGGTGGTAATTAGATAAAACAGTACTGCAAATGCTGCACTGAGAGGGGAGGTGCTTCCCAGACAGGTTGGAGAGGGATTATTCCTACTTTGAAGGGCTGCTCTTAGATTTCCCATAGCCCAGCTTTGCTGACTGTTTTGCTAATTAAGGAAGTGCACTTCCTCTCCTGTGTCCTAGTTTCTTTCTCTTTGTGGCTCTTACATGTCCCTCATTTTCCTATTTTCATGACACGTGACTCTATTAGTTGTTAGTTGGTTATGGTTAATCTGCACCCCTGTGTAGGGAGAATCGTTTGGAAACACTGGTCTCTTTCTGCCTTGCATTTTGCAGAGTATGGCCCCAGCTGCCTGGGGACACAGAGTGGAAAGTGACCTTTATTGCAGCTTGGGCTCTGGTTGCTGTGTTTCAGGGCAGTTCAGTGCTGAGCTTGTCAGCTGGCTCTGGCTTTTGAGACAGGTCATCTTCTCCTGTGCTAGAAAGAGATGGAAGGCTGCTGCACAGAGCAGTGTGGGGTAGAGAGACAGGGAGGAAAATTCTTGGTTAAGAAGGATGAGCTGCCTTGTGATAGCTGTGTTGAGCTCAGTACCTCTTTATATCGTCAGCCACATAAGTCATCCTTGCATGCAGAGGGGCCAGGGACAAATGAACCTGGACAAAGGAAGGATGGGATGACATCTTCCTTTTTCAGGCCAGTGCTTTGACTGACCTGGTGGCCTTAAAATATACAGTTATAAGTGGCAGGAAGACTGTTAGAGCAGGACTGCAGGAGAGGGATGCCACAGACACTGGGGAGCATCAAAAGCATCCTCTTGTGCTTTATCCAACTTAGCCTGTTGGCAAGTTTAAAGCCTGCTGCCTTCCTATCTCAGGATGAGGTATGAACAGTTTGAATTTAATATGTGGGGTTTTTTTAACATAAACTACAAGTAGGTGCTCTGTTGTATACTAGTATTCACAGTTCTTTGAAAACTGTGAATGTGGTGCAAACTCCTCTTGTATTTCGTGGCAGTGTACAAAGTTCACTCCAGCCCACTGGCTTTGTGTCTTCTAATGCCTTTGTGAGGTCCTTAGCTGTGAAGTGGACTTTATCAGCAGCTATGTGTGATTGCAGTGCTTCAGTCCAGGTGTGGCAAGCCCTCTCAAAATGCATTTTTGTGTGGTGTTCAATGTATGCTTTACCTCTTGTGGTCTTGCTGTACAGATTGGCAATTCCTCATCTACGTGACCAGTCTTCTGTTTCAGTTTGCCTGTTCAAAATGCCTGCTCAGGGTGCAAGGACTCCCCTTCCCTCTGTGCTCTATCAGTGTCCAGCCAACACAGCTCACCTGAGACCAGTACAGGCCAGGAGCCAGTGTCACCCTGCTGGCAAGTGCAGCTTACTGGAGGGTGTGAGCAGCACTTCAGAGAGGAGCATGCAAACTCCGGGCTCTGAGAGGATACTTCAGCCCCAGTTTTCATTTTACAAAGGCAGGGATAGACAGAAATGAGAGAGTCTGCACGAAGATCCTGTTACCTACCTTTCTGTCTGTTTGGGTTATCTTCATGGGCTCCTCATCTTACAGCATGGGCACGGCTGCCTGGTGGAGGCTTTTGTTCTTTTATTTTCTATCAGGTGTTGTGCTTGCAGGAGGTGATCTGGATCTGGAGGACTGTGGTTCCCCTCTAGGCTTCCAACCCAGCTGTGGGCTTTTCAGATCCAAAACATTCCCTTGGGAATTTCTTAATCCTTACTTTGATTGAGAAGATATTTTTGGTTGATTGGCAGGGTATTTTTGCTTTGAAGAATTATGAAGTCCCTTGAATGTGGCTGTATGAGATAAGACTTCCTAGGCAGTTCAGTGGAGTCCATTCAGATTTTAGCATAATTCTTTCTTTCCAGGCTAAATGGTGACCCACTCTCAGAGCATATAGTTTTTGTGTTATGGCCTCTATAAACACTTAAATTGCTAATATTTCAGGCAGTTAAGTATCTGAGCTATATGAAGGCAGCTTGCTTTGGGCTCTTATCCAAGGGAAAGAAGTACAAATCATTATATTGTAAGCCAGAATTCTCAAAAGATCAGTCACTTCTTTCAAGGAGACTAATCTAGAAACACTGTTAGGTAATTGATTGCTCTGATGTATTTGATGTAAAGTTAAGTGAATAAAGATGCTAAGTAGGAAGGTGTATCATTTTACAGTGATGGTAATAAACCAGTCCTGGGGATTCTTTCTGTGTCTAATGCCATACTTAGTTTGCAATACCCTCACATTATAGTCTTGCTTTTCACAATAAGCCGTAAGGGCTAGTTATGAGAGAAGAGTTAGATCTTCCCACAAACTGGCTTAAGGGAATGTTTTAATGCATCTGTGCCTGTATCCTTGACTGTCTCTCCTGATCCTGTAATTCAAAAGCAGATGACAGCTGCAGATAAAATGTATGACATGGCTCCTGATTCGCATAGGAATTGAAGAGGAACCTCTGAGAAATGTGCTCCCTTTGCAGAGAGAAACATCAGTGTGTACAGTTGAGTATGGCACTTAATGAGCTTCCTTAGTCTGCAGGTCTGACCTGACATTAACCAAAGTGACTTGGAATAATTTTGATCGGATGACTTAAAAGGTCATACATAAATTGAGTTTTGAGGTTGCAGATGACTTTCTAATGGATTACAGGCTTTGATCATGAAAGCATCAGGTCCAATTGGTTTATACTTGTGAGGGGCTCTGACTAAGACTGATTAGGAGAAATTGAAAAAAAAAATGGAAAGCCAAGCTGAATTTCTCTTAGGGTTTGTGGGGTTTAATTTCTTCTTAGACACTGAGACCCCTTCAGTTTGGGGATTATCTCCCAAGTAAAATAATCACATTCCATTTAGGGGCATCTGAAACAAAACTGGATGAAGGACTGGAAAAACCCTGTCAAGAGCAATCCAGCACTAGTAGTAAAATAGACTGAATAACCTCAGACTGTTTGAAAAGGCCATGTTTGCTGTGTCAGCAGAGAGCACACTGCAAAATCTGGCATATTGTAATTACTTTGCTCCTAGTGTACAAAAATACTGCAGTGCCTAAGATATGCTCTGATAAAAGCTGCTATGACTGTGCTGTAATTTTTCCCTTTTACCTCATACTAAAATACAGGGAGACCATTTTCACCCAGTGTTTTTACCTTCTGGCTACCTCAGGACTGAACTATTCAATCCAGCTGTACAGCTGATGAGGATATAGGGGCTTGTTTTCTTGCCTCAGAAAGCAAGACTACCTTTTGCATGATACCAATCTTATGAGGACATGTATGAACATTTTTCTTTCTTGCCACTATTAAAATTAAAAAGAAGAAGTGTTGAGACAGATGAATACAGTGTCAATGTAGTAAAGGACACAAAGTAAAATGCTGTGGAAGGTTTGCAAATGTGGTTAATGGTCATAAATATTTTACACAGTGTTAATCCCACAGATGCTGATGGCTGGTTAGCTGCCCACACCTTTGAAACTGGGTGTTTGGAGGAACTTGCTGTGATGTATGTGTGGGCAGTTGTTTTATGGAAGTTCATTTGAGGGAATGGGACTGCTCTTGAGGATCCAGTCAATGTATTCTCACAGACTAGGGAATGCAAGTAGCATCAACTGGAGTGAAGAACTGTGTTCTTGAAAATCAGACCTGAGTCTGGTTTCCTTTGAAGCTGTTTTAAATTTGGATTTTCAGATTCCAGGATTGACAGTCCTTGTTCAGTATCCTTATTGAGCCTGTAGGTGCTTCAGGGTTGGCAAGCTATATAAAACCACAGGTGTTCATTCAGTGTTTAGTCTGCAATTGCTGAAATAATTGCACAATCTATGAACTTCATGTAATTATTCAAATAAGGTTTTTTAAAATTTACTATTTACAGTTCCTGAACCTTTTAGGTTTCAATGATTTTATAATTGGTTTGCACTACTAGGTAACGATGAGAAGTGGGGATAGCAATATTTCAGTCTAGAGGATATTTGAGTAACATTAGTTTAGGAGCAAATGATTTATCATCTCTCACTTTTTGGAACAAAAGAGCTAATTCATGTTCAATTGACAGCAATTTTCATTTATAATGGTAGGTCATGCTGAAAAGTGTGTGGCAGTATGACTCAAGATTTTTAAAATGACATCCATATGGTTGGCTTGTTTTGAAAAGCAGTTTGAAAAATAATATGGGCCAAAACATAAATCCCTGCTGTTCCTTTTCCCATCTTAGTATGCAGAGGACAGCACTTGTTGTTGGAATGCCTTAAGTTAATTGTTGTTTGAAATCGAAAGTGCAAAAGGTTGTATGTTGTTTAGATGTTGTAGTTTTAGGGGGCTCTTTGTTTATTTCTTATGAGTGGTACTGAGAAGAATGAATCAAACGCAAAAAGCAGGCTGGTCCTGTAGAGGCTGAAAGTGTCTGCTGAGCCATTCAACTAGAGGTTAATTGTGGGGTAGTCAGCAAATGTTCTAGGGAGAGCTGTCCATGGGGAGTACTTGCAGCTCTGGCTGGTGGATAGTTACTAAAAGATTTAAGGACAATAAAACATAGTTAATGAGATGATTAATTAGACAGAGGATACAATGAAACCGTAAAAAAATTACAATGATAAAAGCAAATATCTTTCTAGTAAGCTATTTAAACTCAATAGATACCTGGTTTTGACTCAGTAAACCATTGCTGTCACTGAACTGAAGATCAGCAAAGCTGTCTGGGGCACAGACTGAGAAAGATGGTTGGCAGTCTTTGAGGGAATATTTAGAGAAGACAAATAACCTTTTGTTTGAATAGATGTTCATGGGAGAAAATTTCCATCTGTTACAAAGTATGGGGAATATCTGGTGTTCCCCCCCACTTCCCTGTGGTTTATTTTAAAAATATGAAATCTTGAACTGTTTATATTCTTTTATATTTTCTGGAAGTCTCTCAGGCCTTTGCAGTGCCAGCCCTGTCTTCCTGGGGCACAGTGAAGGTCTGGACCCTTGGCATGCTGTAATGTAAAGTATGGGTCTTATCAAACTAACTGCTTTGGGTTTTAATTTAGAGTTGAAATGTGGAACTGTCTAGCACATTCCTGTTGCATGTAACTCTTAAAAGCAGGTTTTAAAATTTGTTTTCAGTTTTCTGTTAAAAATAGAGGAGGTTGCAACAGATGTAAAGAATACAGTGGTGCCAGATGCCAGAACCTTGCTATAGGCAAAAATATTTGCTGCTCTGACCTTCATATGCAAGATTCATTTATCACATCAGTGGAAGGGCTGGAGTCAGGTCATCTTGTGGGATCCTTCACATTCATCTTTCTGCAGGATGTGCAAGCCATATCAAATGCTTCTGGCTTGCAGGTCCCATAATAATTGGTTGTAACCTGCAAATGGCATAAAACTCCAGATGTCTTTTTGAGCTGACAAGCAGGGAAGAAAGAAACAGGAGAGTGGCAAACAAAGGTTGAACAGTCAGCAAGCACAAGCCACAGGTCTGTGCAGGTCACTCCCCTGTTGGGCTCCATGTCCACTTGATGTCTTTTAGGGATGGATCACAACAGAGCATATGGAGAACTGGTAGCCCTTCTTAGGCTGCAGTGCTGCCCATCTCTTATTATAGCAGTGTCCTATGGGAAAGAGACAACACAGAAACAGCAGTGATCTAATGGAAAGGTTATAAAGATTGACAAGCAGACTTTCTGTCACCTTACAGTCACCTCTCTTACACACTTTAGTTTGTCCATCCATTGCCCTCTGTTAGTCAGGCAAGATCCATGGTCTGTTAGACTGGAGTCTGTGGAAATTGAAATCTCTGTTTATTACACAGAACAGCTGGAACAGACTGATAAGGTACAGGCTAACTCCAATAAAGCCTGCAACTTAATTTGATGACAGTGAGCAGTGAAAAACATTTTCACTTTAATTACAAACTAAAGAAACACATAATTCTGGTTTTTGAAAAATGTAAAACAGTTTCCAGATTTTCTGTGGCTTTAAATACTAAAATGAAGATGTGCTCAGTGGAAGATTTCACAAATGTGGCACAATGTGGAAACTTGGAATATTTTATGCATATAACAAGGCTGTTTTGTTTTATATGGAAAGAATTCTGCTTCTGCAGTGGCAGTTTATATTCCTGCAAGACTGCTGTCTAGATGAAGAGTCACAGTTTTGCTTGCAAGTGCAAGCAGGGACTTAAATGCCTGGACCATCTTATTTGTATTACTCTTACATTTAATTTATTTGTAATACCACATGTAGTGATTTAGGCACAGTGTAGATCTATCAAGCATTTAATTAAGAATGTGGAGTCTAATCTATTAAGAGTTCCAATAAAGCATCCTCGATATTTGTGGTGTATCCATATGTAATGAGCAGAGAGGGATGAGCAAGTCCTTGTCTGTTCACTGGGCAGTTCAGTTATTTTCCATCCTGCATGAGGCTCCACATCTTCAGTTTGTGTCTGTCCACCAAGCCTAGAGGTGTCAGGGAGAATGGGAGCTGTTCTTCCTCCATCCCATTCCTCCCTGGAAAACAGGCAGGGTTCAGGCTCCTTTAATGCCTCTGCCTCTCTCACAGCTGGGCTGGGGAGCTGAAGTGAATGGTTGCTGGAGGGCTGGGTGACTTTTCTACCTGGAAGGGTGAGGGACAGGTTAAAGCCAATGTTACTCCTTAAAAGGAGGGATGTGCTTCTACAAGCAAAGTCTGCCCTGTGCTGTCCTGAGGTAGTGCAAGCTGGCTGTCTCCTGTAGTGCATTTGCTAACATTTTAAAGGAAGCTATTTCCCTTCCAAAATACAATTACCCCCAAAAAAACTGATATGAGGAAGAAGGACCCAAACTGCCTCTGCAGAAATTACTCACTGACCCTTATAAAGTTTAATGTTCTGTGCTGTCTCTCAACAACTGGATTTAGCATTAACTGAGAGAGAAGATGGTCTCCAATTTACTGTGTTTCACAAAGACTGAGGAGTAAAGTGGAGCTGATTTACAGTGGTGAGTTGTGCAAAGAAATCTTGTGCTCTGTATAAAATAACTGGTCTGTGTGCAGAGAAGGTGCAAGGCCATGGTCTAACCCCTCTAAACGAGGCAATGGTCTAAACATCTGTTAGTGTGGTTAAGAGCCAAATGTGATGGAAACATTTTGACGCTGGAAGTTGTGTGCTGGAAGTTTCCATCAGGATATGGATGAAGACAAATCTCCCTCCAAACAAGTGTTACTTTCTCCTTCAGTTCCAAAGTGCTATGTGCTGAAGACACTGCCACCAGCAAAAATGCTTTTCTCTCAAATAACTGCTTCCCTTTAATGTTAGAGTATCTCCTTTCTGTTTGTTTTTTTTTTTTTTTTCCCTCTAGCTGTGCAATGGATTGCACAGATGGTTTAGCATAAGGAAGAAGGAAAATAAGGATGATGCTTTTTGATGGATTTATTTGTATACAAGTCCCAGTGGACCTAAGTATTAAATAGCTTCCGTTTTTTAAAGTTGGCACGAGTATACAGAAGACTGGGCACACGTCGCTAGAGCTGGATTTTTTTTTTAGTAGATAAAGTGGATTTTAGTCTTAGAGTGGATTTTTAGTAGAAGCTTGTAAATGACTGGACTTGAGTTTCTGAAAAGTATAACATAGTGGGGAGAAACACAAATGGTGATTGAAAGGAAATAATATTTTATAAGAAACCTTGAAGCTGTTGCTGGGACTAGCAGATACAAATTGCCTCTACCTGTTAGTCTTTACATGCTTAAACACGTATGAAATGTTTAAACAGATGATATAAAGTACAATTTGGTATAAAAAACCTGCTTGTCTGTGTTGTGAGACAGTGATGAAAGTTGATGTGCCAGAGCCCTGTTGGTCAATACCTGCTGCAAAGCTGTTTTCCACTAATCCTCTATTAAAAGCTTTGGCTTCCTGCAAAATGTCAGAAGGAAGGGACTGGTCAGACAGAGGTTTAAGAGCTCACCTCTGTAATAACATACATTATTGCACTTCGATTTTTCATTGCTTTTTTCTTTCCATTGGTGGCAGCTGCTCAGTTATCTCAGGGAGAGAGGGAGGTGTCTCCCGTTGCTTACAGCTCCTTTTAAAACGCAGTCACTGTTTATATGCATTGTAGTGCAAAGGAGTCTTGATTGAAAACTCAGGCGAAGCAGGATGTTTGCATGCAAAGCATTGAAGATCTGAACCTTTAAATGTAAAGGGCTAGTTAATATTTTTGAATTGTTAGAGTTAATAACCCCTGAGTTCATGAGTGGCAGTGCTTAGGATGCTGTGGAATTATAGCTCTAGGGAGAAATGGCATGTATTAGCCAAGTGTGAACACCCTGGGATTGCACTTTAGGCAATTCAACTTCTTCCTTCAGCTACTGGAGAGGAGGAGGAAATGATCCCTTTTTCTTCCGCTCTTACTCATCGACCTTGGAGACTCCATCCATAGTTAGTTATTGTGTATTTAAGTTATTTCTGGCTCATTGTACAGTTACATAAATGCTTGTGCTGGAAGAGTGCAGGGGGTGGGAATATTCTGCTAGAGAGCTGGAGGCAAAGCAGAGATACTTTGCTTCTTCCCCTGCTGACACTGACAGCAGTGCTGATTTCAGTGGGAGTGGGTTTAGGGTCTAGGATTTGGTAGAACATGCTACTTTTGCCGCTTTTCCTACTTTTTGTTTTTCGTATGTCTGCCCTCAGCTACTGCTCTGTGTTTGTACAAGTTGATGTGGTTCTTGTTTATTTCTGTTTAAATTTCTGCAGTGTTGCTGGATCCTGCTGGATTGAATTGTAGGCATTCCAATTTTGCTTTATTGACAAGGTGATGGCAGTGCTTGGAGGTACCAGAAACACCAGCAGTTTCTGGAAAAATCCCCACATTTGATATAATTTGAAAACTGCCTGTCTTTTATTCACCCAAGATTATTAACTCATGTTTGGCAGGCAGAGTTTAAATTCTGCAGGAATAAAAAAAAATGTGGGCTTGCCAAAGGGAAACTTCCCAGGCATAGGTAATTGTGAAAGTAGGTTTTGTTTGCTTGGGTTTTTTTTTTTCATGTCAAAGAAATGCGTTTATTCAAGTGGAGCTTTCTTGAAGACGTGCACTTGAGTGTTTTTCAGCGTGAGATATATTTGCAGTTTAACCTCAAACTGTTGCTTGGCAGTGAGAGTTAGAGTAATTGAAATCACCTGTCAATAACTATATTGATTGGCTTTGTCTTTCTGGGCATCTTCATGAACTGAAGCATGAAAGCATGATCTAGTGGTGCCTAAAGATAGAAAATAATTCCTTTAGAATTGCAAATACTGATAACTTCTAGAGATGTGCTTGACTTGTCAAGTTTTTCTGTGCATGTATGAGCATGTAGGCAACCTGATTTCTGTATAGCAACTACAGTATTCTCATATTCTCCTGGCTGAATACAAGTATACAGAGGAAGCTGGAGACAGTGGTAGAGGGATGTTTTGCCTTCCAGTTGCAGAAAAATGGTCTGATTTGGAGCAGGGAGAGTGAAAAGGCATAATGAAAAAATTAGTAGGTAGTACAGTATAGTATGTGTGAGAAATTAAGTTCTTTGAGCACAGAAGAGCAAGTTTTAAAGGTCTGGTGACTCCTAGATGAAATGGAATTGGTCCCACAGCTTTGCAAATGGATCAGCATCGTTGGATATCACAGCAAAGAGTTTAATCAACCCTTTAAGAAGTGGGGAATAATCAATTTGGTGGGACTGAAGGTGGAGTGTGCAAGAGACAATCAAAAAAGGCCAGTTCTGGGAAAGAACCATGTGGGTTCAGTGCCTGTGAGAAGGAAGGTGGCTTTTGTGGTCGCCCTAATAATGAACTGTTAAATAAACCTCACAGGCCATTAAAGGATGGAAATAGTTGTAAGGGATGTGCTGGCTTTTACTTATAAAGTACATTCTATTCATGCTTTAAGACATGCTAATAAAACTGAATCATACATGGAAAATATATTTATCTGTAACTGAATCTTCTCTTTATTATATGTGTGTTTCCATATGTGTGCATCTCACATACTGATATTGGATCTGTTTGCACATATACATGATGCCATTTTCAATCACAGCAACAAAAGATTTAACAAAAATAATACTGAAGGTGTGATTTGCTACATAAATAACCTTTTGTCCTGGTAACTACTTTTTTCAAGTTTAAAAGGGTAGGGTATTTTTAATAGAACAACTCAAATCAGAATGATCATTTTGCACAGCTAAGGTATAAATGTGTGCCCAAACCTTGGCTAGTAATTAGTTTATTATCTGATGGGTAACATACCTGGGGACCTGAGACAGTAAACTGCCATAATTGCCTTGTGATATGGAGATGGCTGTTTGTTTTTACATAGACTTACCTTTGGTGTTTTTGAAAATAGATTATTGTTCCATTTCCAAAGAGAGAACAGTAGAAAGAGCAAAGAAAGAACAGTATGGGGCTTTACGAACAGATAAAACAAATGCTCAGGCCAAAGAATTTGAGCTCTAGATAATGTTTCTTTCATTCACTACCAGGGTCACAATGCAGGGTGGTGGCAGGGAAAATGCAGAATTGCAGGGATATGTTTGCAATTTGTGCAAGCAGTTGAAGTGAGCAGGGCTGCAAAGCTGCAGTCTTGGGCCATTATGTTTTACAGAGAGATGCCAAGCAGAGCTCTGGTGCAGAAGACTGTGAAATGATTAAAATTCTCACATGGTGGTTAATATGCTTCTTATCAGTATCCTAATTTGAGATTCATGACTGTACATCACAGAAGGCTGGGTCGTGATTAAACCCACTGCTCTGGTTTTCTCTTCTGCATCAAACAAGTGGAGACAAAAAGGCATGAAAGGATAGCTGGCTGGAAAACGTAGTTGGCAAAGGGATGAGATGACAGTTGAAGAGTCAAACTTTTGGTTGATCTAAGCAGGCACAGAATTAGATTGTAGTTCTGGAAAAAGTCAAGTAGATTGTTAGCATGGCTGAGTGCCAGACTTTCTATTCTATGTGTTTCAAAAACCATGGTGAAGTTGGAAACATGAGTGAAATGTTAAGACCTGTTAATAAAATGTCATTCTGTCAGCCACCATGTAGCTGGTATTTCCCTTCTGGAATCAGAATGAATGGGTGAATGGTTATTAATATGTAATGAGATCTTATGGGAACAATAGCATTGCAAGCAAAGGAAAAAGGGTTTAGGGAAGGGAATCATTCATGTGAAAGTCAGGCTTGCCATGCTGGCATGTTCGTGCTGGTAGGGCACGGTCCTGAAGGCTTGTGCCAGTGTTTTAAAAGCTAGAAACAGCAGGATGCTTGAACCATGAAAGCAGGTGCCCTTCTGACACTATGCTCTATCAAGTCTCTTGCTCCACTTCCCTGCCTTTTACCATGTTTTCCTCTATCCAGTGAAAACTGCTGGAGGCAGAGGTCATGCCTTTTATTTGTCTATAAAGTGCTGCTACTTGTGAGGAACATATTTTATTGGTTGCTAGAGGAACAAGAGCATTGGTAACAGACCCTTGCATATAAAATTCTTTAAGTCTCTATAAAGATGCATTTTTCCCAATCTGTGTGGGAGCCTGTAACCCCTGGATTTCTGAAAACTGGAAGTGAACGCTAGAGAAAGGCTCAGTCTGTACTTAGACCAAGCTCTGTGCTGCTGGCTGTCCACTGTCTGGGCTGGATGGGCATTCAGTCTGACCCATTCATTGCCCTGGTGCTGTGTCTCATGGACAGAGCAACCCCAGTAGAGCTTGTGTTCCTCCTGGGCAAGGGAAATGCCAGAAAACCTCCTCCCTCCATGGGATTTCCCTCTTTCAGTGACTACAGAGTGTGTCAGTGCAAGCTTTGTTAGACTGTACTTCCTTTAAACAGCTTCATGACTTGGGCTTAATCACAAAAGAATTTTGAGGTTGGTCATTTCTGATGGAGCTTGCCCTTACTGTAGCAAAATGCACCTTGCACTCCAGTGCACAAATAATCACATATTGTGCCTTTGTGTATTTGAAGATGGAGAATGAGTATATCTTTAATACAGTTTAACACAATGTTTTCCAAGCTTTTATTACCCAAGGACTGTATTGTAATGGAATATAAACCTCCTGTTCCCAGACTTAAAATGATAGTGTCTCTTATTAGCTAAGCATTAGGCACAGGATATAAACTGGATAGGATTATTTTTTATTTGGGCAGTCTTGCTCAGATGACTTTGCCATAAAGTATTTCTGGTGCTGTTTCACCAGCAGCATCTGGGCTATTTGCAGATGCTTGTGTTAAATTAGTTTCCTAAACAACTTCTGTTGATCCATCATGGACACAAATAGACAGATAATATGTACCTAGGAGGATATGCTAATGGTGTTCTTAATTCCCTCTTGCAATAGGTTCCTGCAATACTTATGTGATATCTAATGCGTCCAGCACCTTTGTGGGTGTCTGCCCCATTCCCCGTCTGTAAGGTGGCATTTCCCTTGCATGGCTGAACCTCTCTCTTTGTGTGAAAGAAAAGGCACTGGAGGCTGAGCAGAGCTGCAGGTAGACAGGTGCTCTGAATCCATGCCCAAATAGAAAGGGTATACAACAGGTACAAATGCTCATTAAAAAGTTGTTATTTTGATATAGCTCTCAGATTTCAACTTTCCTGCCCTCCATCCTTCAATGTGCTACTTTTCAAGTTTGTGTGAGCTTCCAGGGTAGTTTCTTCTTCTGAGATCAAAAGGCTTTTCACAGTTGTACAGGTGAAACTATGATGGATTTCAGTTATTTCAGAAAAGCTTTATGGAAAGGAATTTCAAGAGCTGGATCATAAATATAACTGAGCAAAGCAAATACAAAGGTGGTAGGCTGGCACTTCAGTGCTGAAGTGTGTCTCACACCCAAACCAGCCAATAAACACATTCAAGAATAAAAATGCACAATGTATACTCAGAAGCAGAGGAAATACAGATTCATAGCTGTGTAATGAGGACTGCTTCTTGTAAACAGAGCGGCATGAGGGCATAGATGCTGATTAAGCATACAAATCGAATTTGCAAGGATTTCCGAGCAGGGGAGACATCTAAAAGCAGGCTTGCTTTTTCTAGAGGATGGCATGAATGATTTGCCTTTATTGTTTATCAGGATGCCTCTAGGAGCTTAGATTTAGTAGTGTTCAGAGCTTTCTAGAATCAGGAAGGGACAAAGTGACAGGCTCTTCGTCCTTTCAGAACGGCAGATCTGTCCTCCTGGCTCGAGAGTTAAGAAAGGAAAATTTAAAATGAGTTTTTAAAGAACTGTTTAAACTTTTTCAAATTTAAACGAATTGACCTTTTAGCTCTCTCACATTGATCAGTGCTTTGCTAGACTGTTAAAGGATTTTTCACAGCTGAGAGTTACCTGCATGAAGCTATAATTGTGGGTTTTAACTAGACCGAGGTTTGCTGACACACCTTCCCCGCGGGCTAAAGAAATCATAGCACTTCATAACTTTCCGGAGGCCGGCGGCAGCTGGAAGAGTCTAAGCCACAGAGATCTGTCACAGTCGTTATCTTCCCATTCACAGAGCTGTGAGAGAGGGCTATTAATCATCCTGCCTGAGGCCTGGGAGCGTGTGGAAACGCACAGAGAATTGACATAGCTTCTGAACAGTCAACACGGCAGGATCCCTTAGTTGCTGCCTGCTTTAGGTCTGAAATACTGACAGATTCATCAAAGTCTCTGTGAGGACCCCTTTTTCTTTCTGGGCTGGTGTCAGAGCTGCCACCTTATCTCCCCTGGAGAAGGCAACAATTGGTTTCTTGCTGAATCCCCTCCAGGAGCAGTTAGTGTGGCATGAGAGTTGGTTTTGGCAGGAGGGACTAGTGTTAAGGTTTGTTGTAGGTGTGGGCACTGAGGCAGTGGTGGTGGAGAAAGAGTGAGAAAAGAACAGAAGCCCCTTTCTGTATCTTGAAGGAGCCACTGAGGTGGGATGAGAGCTGGTGCTGGAGGATGAATGTGCCAGTTTATCTTCAGCATAAGTTCTGGTGATCTGAGCACTTTCAGGTTGGAGTTAAAATTTGCTAAGGTCAAGTTTTGAAAACACACGAGTGAGATTTTGTTTCTTGCTAAATGTTCTGTGGTTCTCTGTTTTAGGATACAGGTTGAATTGAGAAGAAGAGTTGTTCTAAACTTTGCTGTGAATTCAGCCACAATTAGTGGTTTGTGCATTTATTACACTGGTGTTATTGCTAGGGTATTGAAAAAACCCTCTGTTACAATTACATCTGCTGACTTGCTGCACAGATGTTACTATCTCCCATACTGTACAACTTGTTATTTGCAAGCACTGCTCCTTCCTTTCTTCTTCCTGCAGTCAGTTCCCTGTAGACATTTCTGTGTAGTTCTCCAGTAGCCTCAGGGTGAAGTTTTGCCTCCACCAACATCAGTGGGGAGTCTGCTGCTGACTCCAATGGGATCATTATTTCATCCTGTTTTGGGAGGAATCTTTGCCTGAATGAATGCTTAGTCCAGCAAGAGCTAGTGCTCTCTTGTCAGCAGCACAACCCCTCCCCTTACCTAATTTCATAATAACTTGGAGACAACAAGGCTTTTTTTATTATTTTTTTTTCCTTCCCTATTAAATCTAGCTATAATGGATGCCCAGTGGAAGCTGAACATTACTTCTGCAAAACCATCTCTGCAGTAACTGCAGAATTTAATGGCTTTACATTCCCCAAACAGGTTGTGTGTACAACAGGCAGTGCTGCCAGCCCAGAAGTTGTTGGTATTCTGCTTTCTGTGGATAGAAATTCCAGTTCTCTTCACTCTTCCCAGTTAAAAGTTTCTCTTTAGATAAAGGAGCCGCTGATCAAAAAGGGCAGTTCTAGTCAACAGTCTTATTGATAAAGACAACCTTAATATCACCATCACTTCCATATGGTTTCCATCTCAGTGACTTCACACACTTCCCCTCAATAAGCATTCTTTTACCTGGGTAGTCAGCAAAATATTGATTATCTCCTCTACTTCATTTTGTTGTTTATAATCTAGGAAATAATAGCAAAATTACATGACTTCCCTGCATCAAAGCAGAATTCAGAACTCACATATCTTCACCTTCTGTATTGTTCAGGCTCCTTCAGTCTCTAGTCACATACAGCTGTTTGCCTTATTTAAGCCATCTCTTGATGTATCTTAAAAAGATACCATAATTTAGGTAAAATATAACTCAGGAACACCCACAATAGCCATTTCCATCAGTACTGACACCAGCTGAAGAAATTCAATAAAGCAATCACAAGCCTAGCATTTGCAACACTGTAAGGGAATTTCAGTCCTTCAAATAGTTCATGTGCTCACAGTTTGCCTGCTAAATTTATTAGGAAAATGTTAATCACTGTTGTCAAATTCAAACAGACAATTAAAGTCAAATCTTCTCCACCAGTCCCAGAAGACTGCTCAAATTTACAATTTGTACAGAGGGCTGGAAATTTTAATTATTATGACAAAGACCTTCCCAAGCTGAGCATGACATGTCATTCCAATACCTCTGGCATTTTATAGTCATTTCCATTTTTAAACGATGTAACTCTCTTTCTATGGCCTCCAACACACTTGTCTTTTAAGAAGCCAGATGCAGCAGTCAGATATGCCAATTGTTCATCTTACCCTGCGAGTCAGACATCACTCGGACACCATAAATTTCAAAATCCACAACCCTCTTAAAAATAACCTCAAAACATACACACAGTAAGAGAGTAGAGTATCTTCAGGAAGATACCATACCCTGCCTCCAGCTCTGCAAGACAAACTTGTGAATATAACAGCTGAGCCACTGTGTGGAAGAGGACTCACAATCAAAGAAAAGCTTAGAAAGAAGCATCAGTTCACACCATGCTGTGTTAATGTGATCCCCAAATCCTAGACTGGTTTAACAGAAGAAGAAATGCCAATGCATACTCTATAGAACAAAAGGACCTTCCAAAGCTTCCTTTTCAAAAATTCTGACTGCCAATTGCGATTGTGGAGACTAATGATGAGCAAATATATATTAGCTCTTCTCTGGAATGAAGGCGCAGGCATTGCAGAAAGGTGCTGGGTACTGTATGCACAGGGATGAATACCTGACACCTTCCACCACAGAAAGCTGAAGCCTCTTTGAGAAACCACCTACCTATAGCTCTCTTCCCCTGGTACTTCATGCTGACCTTCAATGACCATCTGCAGAATGAGCAGATGTTCATTTCCTGTCAGTGCCTCAGCAGTGGCAGAGGAGTATAAAGGATCCTGCTGGAGTTCACTCTGCCCAGCAGACTCTCCAACAGTGAAATCCAGCATCCTGTTAGAAAAATGTTCTTCTGCCTTGGCTGTGACAAGAGCAGACACTCCTTTGGTTCTTTCATCTCACCTAAGACAAAAATTGAAACATGTCAACCAAAAATCCTGTGAAAGAAGATACGAAAGCAAGAGAATAGAATAGATTGCTTCACGGAAGATGCAAAGTAATCCAATTTACCTCTCTGCAGTCACAATCCAATCTGCTGTACTAACACACATACACACCCACCTTCCCTGCTCTGCTGTTGCTGTACAGACCAACTTGAATATACAAAAGAGCCCATACGCCTGAGCAGAAACCTTTGGCACTATATTTGCACTCTGCATGAGCACATGAACTTTCAACTCTACAGCTGGAATCAGCCACAAAGTCTCAGGCTTCACACATTTTGTGAAGATAAGTTGTAATGATCTTTCTGCATTTTCAGCCAGCACTTGCATATCCCTTCACAATGAAGGTGCCAAAAGGCATGGCTCAGAGCCAGAGGAAAAACTGCCATCATTCTTAGCAGTTTTCAGATTCAGTGCATAGATTTTGTTACATTATAAAAAAGGTGCCAAAGGCTCTATGGAGACAAAGTCCCCCTTATTCTGCAGTGTGCTGTGTATCATGCTGTAAGACTGGAATGCTGAAAGGCCATTTCACATATTTACATTGTAAAGCAGACCAAGGTCTTGAATCTTACAAAACCACTTTGTGTGAGGGAAAGAAGGGAAAGAGAACTGTTGTTCTGACAACCTCAAGTGAGACAAATGTTATCCTTCCCTGTAGGAAAATGGCATGATAATGCATAGGCATGTGCACGGGCAGGTTTCACTGCAGCTTAGCTCAAGCAGGGTTTCTTATCATCTGTGGGTTTCAGAATAAGTTCCTGAGCACCCTGAGGAAGCGTGGGTGCTGCAGCTGAGTTCACCATAAAGCAGAGAATTCCCCAAATTGAGGGAGGAAGATTGCAACTCCCAGCTCATCAGGTTGGTAAGACATTTTTGAAACACTTGCCAAAACTATATGTTTCTAGTATTTTGAGCTTAATTCATTTCCAGCAAATAAACATGGATTTTTCAAAAAAACTGGAAAAGGAGACTGGTTGTCACTGAATGAGAGTTTCTGAAGGATATAAAAGGTATGGGGAAGGTCCAACTTTTCTGTTTCTGAAACCCTCCAACACGATGGATATTGAATGCCTCAGATTTTAAAGAAAGGGCCTTCAAAGTAGACATTGGTCATGTGGTACCTGCTGGAAATAAGACTCCATGTACACATAAATATCATATCTACATAAACAGAGCACAAGTCACTGTGGAATAATGCTAAAAAAATCCGCTGTGTAAAAAACCCAGGATGAGTAATACATTTCATACTGGTGTAAAAGCAGTCCACAGTGCTGCACTTAAAACACATTCATTAAGGCTCCAAGGTGTTTTTCAAGCTTTCATAAAAGCAAAAATAATGGATGCTGCTAAAACAACAGTGTGATTTGATTTTTATAATAATAGCTAAAAAGCCTTGTAAAACACAAGAGCAAGCAGCAATGAGGCTGGGAACTAGAGAGCTCAGGCTTTCTTTTACCCTTAATTAAATAGTTAATCATGTAATGCTCACTTTTTAATCACTTTAAACCAATACAGCAGTATGATAAGTAGTAACTTTGTTTTTATGAGAAAGCTTCTGTTGTATCCTTAGTTGCCAGAAATGAAAACTGTTTATAAAAAAGTAATTTATACCAAAAGTGTATGTGAAATGTAGAGCTTCATGCATATCACACTGTATGAACAATTCAGAACTGACAGAAACATCAATATGCTAAAGTTAATATTAAATTCCTCACAGTTCTGGGACCTTTAATCTGTAGTTTGTAAAGCTTGTATTACATTTGCTACTCTTTCATAGAAGTTTGTATGTTTTCAGCTCTTCTAAAACTGATGAAATCCTGTTCATAATGTGCAATGAACAATGAGATTGGTATGGTTTAAAAATTGGGACTTCATTATGGGCTCTGTTGCTTTCCCATTAAATAGGTGAAAGAAAACCCATAAGAAAATGAGTAATATAATTTGCATGGCTTTGAAGCAATCTTCTGATCCTAAGCCTTACCCCAGCTGTCTATGTTCAGTGCACAGCTCAAACCCAACATAAGGTCTGTGCACAAGCAAATGCACCACTGCCAGCAGCACCCTCAAACCCAGCCCTGCAATCCATAAAAGTTTCTCCAAAAACATAAACTTCACCTCACTTCTTTTATGACATCTTTTCTGTTATTTGAATCTTTCCTTCTGTATAGGTGCCACTAGCTTCAATTCACTCCAAATGTGCTTTGATATACTGCAGGGTTTATTTGTATTAATTGCAGCACATTTATTGCCTTGCAAGAGCTCTTATAAAGCTACTGTTTGTGCAGGCCAACAGGCTGGAATAACTTCCTAGTGCTCTTGCTTTTGCTTTAGTTTAGTTTATTTCAAGTGCAGCTTTTCTCTGGAAAATATCTCTGTCCATATGACATGGTAGCATACCAGGGCTGTGTCCTTGCTGCCAGCTGGGTTTAGTACACTGTACAGACAGGTCACCTGCAACCTCTGCAGAATTCTAAGTCAGATCAGCCTCATGTAATTAATTTGATAGAAGTAATTCTCTGCACAACTTTTTTTCTGTCATGTGGAAGGACAAAAAAATTGTTATGTAACTATCCTTCCAGTAGCAGCAGTCTGTATTGCTGTGTCCTTTTTTAGGACTGGCAACATGGGGAGTTAATTTTCTGGAGATACTTGGCACCTTGCACTATTGGCTTCTTTGGCTCGAGTCCTGTAACAGTAGGGATTTTTTTACCTCCTGCACAGGACAAACTGTATATTTTGGCTGTTTACCTTTAGGGATAGAGCTACCACTTCTGCAGATCCCTTTAGGTCATCTGGCAGCTGTTTATACAGCTGGGACCACAAAGAGCAGTGGATTGCATTCAAAAGGATGGCAGAATGAAAACAGATACTCCCAAAGGCTGAAGTCTGTTTTTCTTCGCTGAAAGAAAGGGGCAGTTTTCTGTGTTTTGTGACACCAGGTTATTCTTTGGAGTCATGTTCCTAATGCTTGTTCTCGCTTGCCCCACAGGGCTCAGCAGTGACCCCATGAATTTCATACAAGTTGATAAGGACTCAGATCAGTCGGGTTTTCTTCCATAGGTGTCTTGTTCCCTTGTCAGGGTCACGCACATCACACAGTTCCTGGTAAAACTGACTAAACTCTTGATTTTCATGAGAATATGATTATGCCCAGATGATTGAAGTCCTTGTTCCAGACTCATACAGCAGAACTCCAGGTATCTGGACCACTCCCATCATCCTGAATAGGATCTCTGAAATGAGGAAGGCTGTTATTATGCATGCATTTTTGTAAATTGGCATCTTTGTATAGTTGTGGGGTTTTTTTTTGTTTGTTTGTTTTCTGTTTGTTTTTTTTTATCCAGCAAAACCCAAACATCCCAGTAAATTAAATGCATGGGAATTAGTGAGTGATGCTGAAGGAGGCTGGGACTCCACCCTGAGGAGGTGATGGAGTGAAGGTGGTCAGCTCCAGAGGGTCAGGCTGTAAATGAGCTGTAAACAGAACACATTGCTTGTGTCAGCAGGAGTTTCTGTTTTAGGCGTAGTGAGAGGGTTTTGCTTATGGAAATGAAAGTCTTCTAAAAACCTGCTTAAAAAACTATTTGATGGAGAGCCTAGCTCTTTCAGCTGCTGAATACAGTGATGTAGAGCTCTGCCTGGCTAGCTTAGATTTTCTTTAAACTTTTTGTTTAGAAGGGTTATTATGCACTGTTAAATTCTGCAGCATTTTCCCCTTACGGGAGGACTGCAGATTTTTATCCAGCCTTCATGAAAAGAAAGCGTGTTAGTCCAGGCTTGGAACTGCTTATGAATTTTTATAGAAATAAAAGGATCTGAACAGCATGCAACTGAAATTAAAAGCCATGGAAGGACAATTTCAACCAATGTATTTTCCTGAACATATTTGGAAAACAAAGAGACAGGATCTGTGAATTTACAAATATGAAGCAATATAAAAAGAACCTTGAACTTTCAATCAAAGAGGCATGTAATTAAATTTCTCCCTGCTCCATAATTTTCTATTGTATCCTTGTTACCTTTTTTGTCATATCTATTTGCAGCTTCACAAATCCAAAATATCTTAATTTGAATAAAACAAAAGCCTATTCATGCTTGTACTATTCATGTGGTTTAATTGGTTTACGAAATACAATGTTCTTTGAAAGAAACTGATTTGATTTCAAGAGGCTGGTAGCTGTCCATCATATGTGGTCCTTCTGCTCACAAAAGGCAAAGGAATAGAACTAGACATAAATGGGCTTTCTTCAGCTTGCTTTGTTTTTGCTGCTGTTTGGGCTGAGCTTTTGCTGTTGCTCAGTGAATTCAGTAGGAAAACATTAGGGTTGGAGCTTATTGCACGAACAAAAATAGTTTTCCACATGTGAAGTTTAAATGGAAAACTGAAAAAACTTTTCAAATGCTCCACTTTCCTGTTCTAGGTAATATCACCAAATATCAGACTGCAAAATTCATTATTGCCCTGGGAACACCTGGGCAGATGGTGTTATGTGGTAGAGGTAATAGTGGTGCATACCAGTATTAGTCAGGGTTAGAAAGATTCCAGATTAGTTTGATATTCTTTCTCTCCATCTCTGCTCCCAGGTGAGCAATTCCTTCTTGGCGTACCCAGAAAACGGAGGAAGGAGATGCAGCTCTGCAAGCTTTTCCATCAACCTTCTTGCAGAAGCTTTACAGTAGCAGTAAGGCACTACAGCACAGGCTAAACACCTCAGCGTGCAGGATGTCTGCTATAATTCAATACAAAATAAGGAGTTAATGTAGGAAACTGTCAATCAACTCATTAAACTGATGCATGTGTGTATCTGGAGAATTACCTATTCTGCAGGAAGAACTGCATTTTATGGTATGACTAGTTAGTAGTTTATTTAAATTTTTTAATATGTTCCCTAATGCAACCATGCAGGGGCCATCATCCGAATAATATTCATGTTGTCTTTGGGGTCCATCTGAGAGTGGGGGAGTATATGCAGGGTATCTCAGGGAGGCTGCCTGCCACTGAGGCATCTTCAGTGATGTCAGCCCCTCATCTCTATGCCTTCATGAGACCATACCCAGCATGTACAGGCTAAACTCTGAAGGGAAACGCACAGAGCTGTCAGTCAAGTCTCTCTAGCTGTCAATATAGTTTATGTGTAAGCACAGACCAAAGGGCACAAGAAGATGCAT
The DNA here is from genome assembly GCA_024734555.1 of Trochalopteron elliotii. Lineage (NCBI taxonomy): Eukaryota > Metazoa > Chordata > Aves > Passeriformes > Leiothrichidae > Trochalopteron > Trochalopteron elliotii. The sequence goes on along the minus strand of JANPWX010000331.1, from coordinate 3,474,389 downwards.
AACTGACAAAGTAAATCAAATCACAGTTGACAACAGGTTGCAGATGCTGGAGAGAACTGACAATGGATGGGCAATGGAATTACAAAGCAGAGGGAAGTCTCTGAAGGATATGGAGATCATAAAAATGGAAAATACTGGTTACTGGCAGCAATAATCTAAACCCACACTGTTACCTCAATGGGAAAGTATTTGCATGTTAAAAGAGAGCTTTATGCACAGCCTAATGTGGTGGTAATAGGAAAAAAGAAAAATCTGTTTGTACTGTCATTTGTTGCTCTGCATCTCCCTGAGTTCTGAGGCTACTTTAAAAAAATTATTAACTGTACTGGGCTGCAGATTAATTAGTCAAGCTAATGAATAATTCAAATCTTGAATTTACCCAAAGCATCTCTTTTCAGTTTATCTGCTTTGCTAATAGGAAAAGAGAAGACCAGCTTTTTGTTGCAATTTTTTAAAAGCAAAAGCCTCGCTTTATTTTTTGCTAAAATTAACTGGATCAGGAGTTCACAGTAATGGATTTAGCAACCTGCTGAAAAGGCAGCTGTTAGCCATGGAGTGTTTTTGTTGTAGGAGAGATTCATTAGCTGAATGTTGTTTCAGGTGTTTATCTCTTGACTTTCACAGATAAAAAAAGGTGAAACAACAGTTATTTTTTACTTTTTACTTGCCCATGTGAAGCATCTTCACTTTTTCTGTCCAAAGCAGAAGACAGCCTGGAATATGTGATCAATATAGACTATAGAAGTATTTTACAGTGATGGAAGTAGAGTTGCTTACTTGATGTTTACTGATGGTGGGAAGAGTCAATCACATCCAGTCATTTGTATGAGTGTCGTGGGCCCTGTGTTTGCCTGTGGGAAAACTGGAAGGGAGCAGGTCTGTGCCCAACCCACTGTTGCTGAGAAGCCTCTGCATTATGCAGTTGCTGTCACCTTCTGGTAATCTCTGAGCCCCTTTGTGTCCTTTCTCCCTTTGTTCACTGCTAACTCACATGAGCAGGAGTGGCAGGGCCCAGCACTTCTGCCCCTGACCTTGGGACAGGTGCTTCCTCTTGAGCCCAGCACATTGCAGTGGTTGCTGAAGAAGGGCTCTAGCAGGGCTCTAGGTTGTGTGTGAAGCTTTTGGGGAAAAATGGGCCAACTTGGTAGGAAAAAGGTCAGATTTGGCTCAAATGCTGTGATTGCTGAAGAGGAACCAATACCAAGTCTAGGACTTTGTTGAGCCATGGAGGCTTTGATGACCAGAACCCCTGGTGGTACTTTGGGTAAAATTACTTTCTGAGGGAGGTCATGAGTATAATTAGGGATTCATTTAGTCAAAATGTGCTGTCCCTGGACTGCTTCCATGCTTGCCTGCCGAATGAGAAACGTCAGAGCCCACTGTGTGGCTGGAGGCAGGTGCTGCAGAAGTCTGTGCTGCAAAGTGATAGAGCAATAGAGATGGCTGGCACACACTGGATGACTTGAGTTTTGAGTACTGATCTGGAAAGCTTAGTCCTGCTTCTGAAAAGCTGGTAAGCAACCTAAGTTCATTGGTAACTTGGTGAGCACTGCCTTTCTGAGCAGGAGGAAAGGGGATTATGGTGGTTGGAATGGGCTGCTGAAAAACTGTTTTTATGCCACTTCTCTGAATGTGGTACATACAGAGCAGTGCTCTGCAGAGCAGAAAGTAGTATGCTTTGCCCATCTAAATTTGATTTGACCACTGCCAATGAAGAATGGATAATAATTGTCACTGTTACTGCTCAACCTTTTAAAATAAAACTATTCAGAGCCAGCTTTCAGACATCTTTTAAAAGCCCTTTTCTGGTGTAGGCAGATTTGCAGGGACATAATATATTCTTGTTCCCCAAAGGTTTTCCTCCACCTGCTTAGGTATAGTCTGCTGATGTTATACAGTTGCTATGGAAATAAATGACATCACTGTCTGGGGAACATGGCTTCATATGAGAAATCAATGAAGTACAGCAAATGAATTGTCAGGCAGCTATGTTGCCTCCCTGTCTTAATATGGAAAAAAAAAAGACATGGATGAGAAAGTGATAAATAATATTTTTTTTCCCAAGGAAGTATGTGTTTTTTGAGCCAAATATCTAGTCAGCTTTTTTTTTTTTAGACTTCAGTAGAACTACTCATAATCCCCTTAAAGATGTATAGAGAATTCCAGTCAGTGAGTTGGTAATTTCCCACTAGCAGCATCATTTCTTGTGTCCCAGATATTTCCATTTCATTTTCTGTTCCTGGTACCAGCTGGACAGTAGAATGCCATAAAAGGAGCTGGGAGACATGTAGTCAACTGATTGCAGAGATAATTGGAACTCCTGCAACTCCCCTCATTAGGTGCCTGGGTTGCTGCCTCTGCCCTCAGGCCGGAGGCAGCGTGGGCAGGGCGTGCACGGAGGTCACCTGCCTGCGGAAAGCTGGGTGCCAGTGCTGCTCCCCTCGTCCCGGGAATTCGGTACAGCCCTGCTGAGCCCGGCAGGTGGAGGTATGTGACACTTGGCAGCCCCACCAGAGCCCAGCCCGCTTCTTGTGGTGATTTTACACATAAAGTATCTCTTCCTAGGAATTAAAGGGTTTTCCCGGCTCCCCCGGGGGTTTTTATGGGTGGATTGCTGAAGATGTGTGAGTGTAAAAGGTAAAAGATGCTGCTGCTGCTGTTGCAGCATCTTTCATCTTTTAAGTAGTGTCAGTGCAATAGTCCCCAGGGGGAACACAACCAAATTAAGATCCTAACGTAAAGCACGTGTCCTAAATAACTTTCTGACACAGTTCATCAGTTAAGGAAATTAAATTGAAAATATTTTAACTACCAGAAAAAAGGACTCTAGAGTAAGTGTTAACTTCTGTGCTTAAAAGAAAACTCCAAATGGTTTAAAAACCTAGTTAAGGTCTATTTTGTGTGCCATGTATGAAAACAGCTATTATTTTCAGAAATAAAGCAGCTAATACTTTGCAGATTACAACATTTTTCATTGTAATGACACTGGTCCTTACTAGTCAATGTGTGATGGATAGTCTTAAAAGGATTAGCAACAGATTCACTCCTTCCCAGCAAGGCTGAGCATGAGACTGTGCTATTTAGTGGATTTGCTGTCACTTTGTAAGGAATTAGCCAGCTCTCTTCGTGACTGGAGTCCACTTGAATCCTGGGATAATTTCTGCATGAATCAGCCACACAAGAAAGGCGCTGTCAGAGGTGAAATATATATGTTGTATGGACCCATATAGGCAGTAGTGGGTTGTTCTGCAATAGTTCTTTAAACAAAAAAGCAGGCTTGGACTTAAAATATATGTAGAAAGGAGTCCAGTTCTGACAGGATGTGTCATTACAGCTGAGATGTCAATGTAGGACTGCTGTGGTTAATGGCTGAATGGTGGAGTTCAGCACTGCATACTCTGTGGTTAATCTCTTTGTTCCTAAGCATTATATTTTTCACTTACCAGTTGTACAAATGCAAAGGAAGCAGTAACAATGTCAGCCAAGCATGTCCATTGCAGCAGCCTGAGCTGCCTGTAGGAAGATGTTGTGTATGTGTAACTTAAACTGAGATATTTCAAAAATTGCCAGGTGTTACTTATATGTATGAAGTCATGTATCTGTGTAAGGCACAGTGGCAGGAGGGTTTGGTGTCAAACCCGTTTTTTTGTAACAGCCTTCAAGATACTGCAGATTTGCCAGCAGGTGTGCTTGGGCTCACCTTAGTTTCCCTTTTGCAGTAACTTTCCACTCCATGTCCCAGCACAGTGATGACTAATTCACTAATCCCCAAACTGGTATCAGAAACCTCACACAAGAGGGTTGAGTTTGTAGCATTTTCCTATTTTAAGCACAGGGGAGAAAAACGTTATTGGGAGAAATTTATCTATGCGAAACAGGCACTGAAATGTGATAGAAACATTTTGGTAAGAAAAAGGTCTTACACTTTATTGTCTTCATTTCTCTATTCTTTAAAGCTGCACATGATGTCAGGAAATTGTTTTCTTTAACTTCTTTCTGTTTAAACTACTGGTACTTTAAGACTTTGGGATGTGAGATCACTGAAGTAGCAGGAGCAACCTTGAGGGACATGGCACACAGTTCTTGGCAGAGGTCAGTCCTGTCTGCTTCGCACACATAGTTCTACTGAAGTTGATAAAAATACTTGTGTGGCCAAGGCAAGCAAGATTTGGCTCTCTTGGGAGACAGCTTTTAATAGCAGATGTTCACTAAGAAGCTCTTGGATCTTGTTGTCCAGAAATGTCCTTCATAATAAAGAAGAAGAGAATAGAAGCAGAGGAAAGATCTCTAGGAACAGAATAGCTCATAAAGTGCATATTTTTCATGAAATACCAATTTTTATGGGAGTTTTTTCCTATAGCATCCAGCTAGTCAAGATGAGGAGCACTCATGCAAATACAACCAGTGAGTTCACAGCAATTGCCTAAATAAATAAAACAGGCACAGTTTTGCTTATTAAACAGTGACTGGTTTTCAGCTTTACTTTAGCACATCAGGGAGTTTGTGTGCCTCTCCAAGTGAGAGGAAGGAAAATAATAAGAAGATGGAAAGTGAGCAGTAGTAGAAGGCACAGATTTAGCTAATGATAACAGTAGGGGCAGACTGCTTGCCATCTTGGAAATGACAGATACAAATATCCTTAAGTTTGTGCTGCAACTTTTCAAATTTATTGTAGACTCCTTGCTATTTTGGAGCATAGAAGAGGGACTGAAAGTTCTCTGGAGCCAGAAAGGAGTCTTGATGTTTGCATAATGGAAAAGATGGGTCTGAATATGATACATTATCTACCATTTACTGCTGTTCCTCTGTAGAACTAACAAATACCTGTTGCCCCTTCTAGCTGCCTTTAAAATTTTTTTAGACCACAAATGACCATTAAAGGCATCAGGCAGCAACATCTCTGAGCATAGATTGCAGTAGCTGGTACAGCCATACTCAGGGCAGGAGGCATAATCAGCTCAAAAGAGTTGACCAGACAGCTCTCACTTGGTAGGGCCAGGTCCCGTGTCACACAGGGCAGATCAGTCCCTGCCCATGCTGGGTCAGCTCTGCTCCATGGGACCCTAGCCAAGCACCTGGCAAGCCAGCACAAAGAGACCACAGCTATGGGAGAGATCATCAAAGTGCACTGGCTCAGTGTCCTTTATCAAGCTCCTGGACAATGCATGCAAATTCTGCAGGATGTGTGTGCAAACAACACACACTCAAAGGCTAAAGCTCTCTTATGCAGGGAGCAGCTTTCTTTTGTCGTGTGGTGGCAAGAGGATGTGATGCATGGAAGCAGTGTTAATTAAATGTCACATTTTGAAAAGATTAGGTGCTAGGTCATTGGGTTAAAATACTGGTGCTGTGTAAAACAGAGAAAACATGAGTCTTGCAATAATTTCTAGAAACATTATCGTTATAATTTGCTTATATTCTGGTTGTTGCTGGAAGCCCCAGTCAGCAAACTGCATTATGCTAAGTGTGTTCATGCAGTACTTCAAAGCAGTCCCTTCCTTAATGAGCGCTGGATTTCTCTCTCTTCTTCCAAACCCTTATGTGAGAAGCCACAATTGCCTGTTCATTTATGCACAGGTGCCTACACAAGAATCTAATGTGCCAGTACATAAGTGGTTGTGTCTTGAGGTAGTATTTATAAAAATTACATATTGAAAACTATTTTGTCTGCTGTATATTTAAGTAAATACAAGATGGAGGTGGGAATTTGTTATAAGCCATTCAGTCTCAGGAGAGAATGGGCTAAATGGTACTTTCCAGAGAGCAAATTACGGTGTAAGGGGAGATGCTTGGTGTAAGCACCAGGAGGCTGAAGGGCAGCATGTGTCCCCTTGTGCTGTGGGGGTGCATGGAAAGGGATTCTGAGTGGGAGCAGAGGTGACAAGGCAGTGTCTGCTCAGGTGTTTCGAAATCCTTCAGTGCTAAAAAGTAATGGCCAGGAGAGTTTGGGAGGCTGGTTCCAGCAATCTCTGAAACAATACAGATTCTTAACAAATCTGTAAAAACTTGGAAGATTCCAAAGGCCTGTGGGACTCTTAGGCCCTTCTGGTGTTGGAAAAGGACTGAAAAGCATAACCCTTGAGCACAGGTCAGGTTGGCTTAATATTGGCTACAGGCTGAAAGAGGACAGCTTTTTTGGGACTCTATTAATTTAATACTCCGAAGTATTAAAGGCTAAAAATATAATTCCTACTTACTATGGTTTAACCACTGGTAGATTTGTCAACTCTTTTTTTCCTTTTGATAGGGTTATGTGCTTTCATGATAAAAATGCAACCTTTATATAATATGCTTGGATTTCTCAAAATCATTTGAACTATTCATATGTGTCTTTTTGATTAAAAGCAAAATCCAGAGACCTCCTATTGTATTGAATTATCCTGCTAAGTGGATTTAAAACTTGAGATTTTTGAAATTAATTTAGCACGTGCATACAAACAATGAGATCTGTTCGTGTCTTCCTGTAGCTATTGTCGACAGTGCAGGTTTTGTTGGTAGAGCTTGCACATGGAAGTGCAAGCAAGTAGTGAGGACATCAGCTTACAGAATGATGTAAATCACTTTTGTTTTCATTCAGGCAAAAGTAAGGTAATATAGCAAGGAACTAAGAGCTCCACTTAATGCAAGTAAGGTAAGAAATTACATATTGTTAAAAGGTAATATTAACCAAGCCTGTTTTAGCTATTATAACCAAGCCTAGCTTGAGCTATTATAAAAAATCTGCTCTAAGCAATCCAGCAAGTGAAGCCTGAAGGGCAACCTGAAATGCAGGGAGAGAGGTGCTGAGCTCGAAAAGGGATCACATCTCTGGTACAGAGAAATGAAATAGCGTAGAGAACCATGAAAGTCAGTTCTAATGTGCAGATGGCTCCATTTGTACTCCCTTCTCAGAGCAGCCACTGAATTGCACAGGCTGCAGCAGCACAGGCAGCGGGGTCTCACAGTGAGCAGAAGTTAATGGTTGGCAGTGCAGTAGTGTCTGATGAGGTCAGGACTGCTTCACAACCCCACCATAGCTCCAAAGGCATGCTGACTAATATGTACATGTTTTGTGAATAAAATAGATATGTGGGAGTGCAGAATTGTTATTATACTGTTATTTAGCTCAACATATTCAGTGTCTATGGGTTAAACAGCTTCCTTTTGTGCACAAACTCTGGGGAAGGTCTTTTAAAAAGAGTTTCTCTTTTAAATGGCCATTTCTGAGGCCCTGATAGCTGTACTCAGCTTCTTGGAAGAGCAGCATCCTTTTGTGCCAGCTTTAATTCAACACTTTCTCTCTTCCCCCTTTTTCTCCCTCTCTTATGTGAGGGATTTTCAGCTTGCTGCCCTGGAACAAAATGGTCACAACTGTCTTGGCTGTTTTCTTTCTTTCTTTTTTTTTTTTTTTTTTTTTTTTTTTTTTTTTTTTTTTCTTTTTTTTTTTTTGTGTAAATCTGCTCTCCTCATTTGCTGGGGGCATTTGTGAAGGGGCCATGTCAGCATCTGCTCCAGAACAGCTCCATGAGCCATTCAGCAGGGCAGTGGGGAGATGTTTGGCAGAGTCCTCCATCCTGCCTACCTGCTTTGGCAGCTGGATGCCACCAGCACAGCAATGGGGCTTCGTCATGTTTAACACTGCAAAGCCCTGCATGCTGCTGGGCTGCCATGGATGCAGTTGCAGCTCAGTGGCTGCTTCAGTGGCAAATTAAATTTTCCATTCCTGGACTCAGTACAGACATGAAAATTAAAATTAAAAAAAAAAAAACAAACCAAAGAGAACAAATTAAAAAATAATTTCACACTCTTGTGACACCTGCACTGAGGACCAAAATGCCAAGATGTGCAAATGCTCTGGGTGCACACTGTTTGCAGTAATGAAGCTTTAGTCAATACTCTTCTATGAAATCATTAAGAAGAACAAGCCAGGCTGTCAGGGGTGTGTCTTTATTAATTGAGCTGGAACTTCAGATCGGTAGAGAACGTGGCCAGGTGCTGGTGGATAGTGATTGCCTTCAGCTATTAGTAATAACCCCAAGGCATTTGCTAAACGTTGCTTTGAGATATGTTAAATGAGTTGTCAGCTCTCACCGTGCTTTAAAATCTATTGAAGCAGTGACTCAGTGAGCAGGGCTGCTCATCTCAGCCGGGTTGGGCTTGTCTAAATGGTACTGGAAGGGCAGAGTGTGGGGTAACAGGAATGGTCCCAGGTGTGGGTTGTCTTCTAAATGACTACAGACTTTCAAGGTGAAGGTTCTTCATCCCAGAAAAAGACTACAGAAAGGAGATACAGACTCTACAAACTTGGAGCAGTATGAATAAAATAGATTGGAAACAAATGGGGTTTTTTGCTCACAATAAAATGAAGATACCTCAAGTGAAACTGTCAGGTGGCACTTTCAGGCCCAAAGAGTATACTTCTTTTCATACAAGAAATATCTAAGCTTAACTGCTATGTCAGACATATTTTGGTGGGAATGTTAAAAGCAGAGCTGTTTCAAAAAAGCAAAATCATAATGAAAAAATTGCTTGGGAGTTATTAAAAATGTTCCTGGCCCAGGAAGTCTCTTAGTGATAAGATATCTAAAATTTGTCCAGAGGACCTCTACTAGAATAGTGTCACCACCTAATGTTTCCCTCTAAGTCTCCCATGTTCACAACTGTCAAAGAAAGCATAGCAGGTTCACCTATTTTCAGTCTATTGTGTTGTGATCATTCAGAGATTTCTGAGTGCTTGAGAGGCTGGATAGGACTTCTTTTTTTTGGTATTGACCTCTTCCTCCCTGGATATGCACTGTCATTAGAGAGGGACATAGCCTATTTGCCTACATGGATATAAAAAATGAAATTTATGCTGAGCAAGCATCCTGCCCTCAGGAGAAAGCAAGCATTCTTCTCTCTTGTGAGGCCTCCCATTGACTTTAGTGAGATGATCATCGTGACTAATGACTTATAAGCAAATTAGGTGATGCACAGATACTGGAGGTTGAAAAGGATGCATGTAAACAAAACACATTTGTGCTTTTGTCTAACTGGCTGGGCTAGTACAAATCCTTTGGCCACTGCAGGTGGCCTGAGAAAAGGCCCTCATCTAGGAGATGAGCATTTGACCATTGAAGGAAGAAAACAGTGTGACACCAGAGAAAGTTGGTATGGTGGTTCTTTTTTTAATATTAACTTTTATTTTTGTTCTGGCTGCATGCTCTGAGAGGAATATTTTCTCCCCTGTTGTGGAGCTGTATTAGTTTTTCAACAAAAGGCACAAGGGGCCTGACAACGCGCAGATAAAATCATACTGAGCTGTGCTTCCTGGAATGTGGCACATCAAACAGGCCTTTGTTGGGTGGTTAAAGAGCCTCTTTCGTTTAGATGCTATTGAGACAGAACACATTGTTTTCACAGACCCTGGGAATTATGCCCATAAAATGTGTTCAGCAGTTACATTTATGAGGCTCAATTCAGCACTGCTACGGTGTTGTCTGGGGACCTTTAAAGACCAGACATGAAAGCAGAGCCATAATCCTCACGTTGAACCTCATCTGTTGTACTGGGCTGTCTCTTGGTGCAGTGCATCAGAAGGTGGGCGGGTCCAAGAAGCCCCTTTGCCCCTTTCTGTGCTCTGTCTGGCAGCTTGGCTGGGGGTTTCAGGAGCAGTGGGTTGTGCTGGTCATCCATCCAGGGTTGTGGTGGAGAAGGGTGGAAGCTGTGGCTCTCTGAACAGGGCACGTTGATGTGCAAGGCACCAGCCAAGATTGCAGCCCCCTGTTTGGGCTGGTGCTTCAGGCACGGTGCCTGGGACCTGTGGCTAAAAGCAGCAGGTCCTCTGAAAAGCTGCCAGCCTGGCAGGGCTCAGCACTGCAGCCTCCAAGGCTTCTCTTGAGCTGCCTGTGTGTCTTTTGGGTGGATGGTGGTTGACCTGACCAATGTGGCCAGTCCTTGGGCAGGAGAGAGAGGAGGAAAGAGAGAATCTTTTATATAATTCAGAGTAGAATTTTTCTTTATGGAGAGTATTTTCCATATAAATTCTCCTTGTCCTCCCCACCTTCTTCCCTAGCCTGTGGTGGGATGTGGTTGAGGGTACTAATTATGTAATATTTCTATATAACATTTTGTAACAGTATCTAATATATTATTATGTAATAGTTGTGCAGTGGGACATAAGTGTTGTATAGTGTTACACATATTCTGTGTAATAGTGTAAGTCCTTCCCCCTGCACTTTTTCTACTGGCTCTGCTGAAATGAGAGGCACAGCTCAGAGTGCTATGCAGAATTGCTTTTATATGCCTCAGTGCTAATTCCTAAGAAATGACAATAACAATATTTGGTAGTTTTAGGGAAGGACTGTCTAATCTGTTGATCAATACTACAAGATGTTTTATGATTAATATGTAGGAAGATAAATACAGATTAACAATTTCTGAAACTTCTAGAGAATTTCTGTGCATTTTGGGGGGTAAGGTATCCCCTGATACTCCTTCAGGGATGTTGCTGACTCTTAGGTACAGGTATACACCATGCATAATTACATATGTTTCAGCACATACCTGGGTCAGTTTCCTGCATTACTGTGTGGCTTTAGGATTGCACTGCTAACACATGAGAGTGAATGTGTGGAAATGTTTGGTTTGGAGCTTAGAACAGGGGGACTCCTCTGCGGGAGGAGTTTGAGTTTGGACACAATTTAAACCACACAGTGAATTGCACCTTCTGCCTCTACAGTGTGACCACTTCTGTCAGGCACCACCAGCTGTTCAGGGCCTGGGGAGAGCCTAGAGCAGCTTTGGAGTTGAGAGCACCACAGGCCTCTGAAATTAATTGCCTTGCTCCTAGGTTAGGAGTGAAATAGAAAGCTGGCAGTATGTGTTGATGTATTTCTTCTGTGAGTTTGACTACATGAGTCTAGTTGTATAAGATAGAGATGTACAAACCTAGGCTGTATTGATTTTCTGTATTGCAGTTGTTGGTGGCGTGCAATTATTTTAGTTTTAGTTTGGATATTTTTTGACTGGCAAATCTGTCTAAAGGAAAAAAAGGTTTAGCTGGAATGGAGCTATACTTTCCAAAAAAAAAAATAAAGTTGTCTTGCTCCTGGCATAGCTTTCTCCATTACCTAAACTGGTACAATCTACTCTATTTGTTTTGGGTTGCACACTGTATCTTCAGCCAGCACTGTTTATGGTGCCACTACCCATACCTACTTCCCTACTGTATGTAAAATGTAGGTTTTTCTTATCTCTCTGTGTCTCTACAGTCTGCCCATGTGATTTGACTAAAGCTCATGTCTTCCTGCTTACACGATGTTTCTTTCTTGGGACCGTTTTTGGGTTTGTGGGGATTTTTTTCTTTGTGGGGATTTTTTGTTTGTTTATTGTTGTTGTTTTGTTTAGGATTTTTTTCTTTTTTCTTAACCAGTTGATTTAGCATAAAGCCTTAGGGTTGCAAACCTATGCAGCCAATTCCTTTAGAAGTGTTCACTCTTGGCAGGGTGAGTGCTCTTTGGGCCAGAGTTGTGACACCTGGAGATGTGCTGTGCCAGGGCATGGTTTTTCTACAAGGGAATTGGCCATAAAAGGCTGCAGCCTGGAAACACAATGTCCTCTTGTGAGCACTGAGGGTTTTGTGTCAGTGCTCCAGCAAAAGGCAGAGACCACTCTAAATGCCACACTCTGGAGCACAAGGTATGTGTGTGACATGCTACAGAGGTTCAGCCTCCCTGCTCTGGAACAGACACTTGAGAAGAAAACGAGCTGGCCAGGATTTGAAGATGAGTGTTGGATCAATGCAGTGTTTAGCACAGCTCACCCTGAGCTCTCCAGAGTGACCTGCAGTTGTGGCTGGCTCTTCTGAGTCATGGCAGGAAGGGATCTCCTGGAGAGAGGGTGAGTGGTACTGCATGGAAATCAGCCCCGCCTAGGGTGTGGCAGGGAGGCTGTCCTGAAATAAAAAGCCCAAACATGCCCATCACTTTTGAAGTTTAAGAATTTAATCAGTTTATGTTAAGTTGGACCCACTTCTTAAAATGTTTTAACATGTACATAAATATATTGTTACGAGAACCCTTAAAGCTAAAACAAGGCACAATGTTTGTAGTGCTAATTGGTGAATGGTAGCCTGGAAGGGCTGTGCCTTGTCACCGGGGGAGATCTTAATTCTGGTTTTACAGCAGAGTCCCCTTCGTTTCCTGCTGGTCAAATTACTTTCTTCAGATAGTAAGAGAAAAAATACTCCTTCCCACGACTGACGTCAAAGTCTGATGGATGACCTTTTTTACACAGAAATTCCATAAAACAACCAGCTCCAAAATACTTTGAAATTTTTCAGTCTCTTCGCTACCTGTGGCTACTACCAGTGCTTTTGTCTGCTTGTTTTGAGTAGGGAAGTAAAAGGCTATTTAGTAAGCTGGGATCTTTTGATCTATAGCAAATAACTATTAGGGAAGAGGAGTGATGAAGTCTGTAAAATTCCTGGATGAAAACAGTGACAGAGTATATTTACCACTGAAGTGGTACTGAATGAACCAGATTAAAAATCAGGTTAGTAACTTGCTTTCCAAAGGACCTTGCTTGCAGAATTCTTGCTTGTTCATGGTTTTTGTTTCAGTACTGTACTCAGATTTAGTGTTGTTTCATGTTAAGTGTGTAATTTTAGATCTGCTCAGCTGTTTGTCGTGTCCTTTTGGCTAATAGAAACAAAACGAATCATCTTTATTTTAGCAATGCTTTCTGTGTCTTAGCTAATGAGATTTCCAGGTAGATAATCCTTGGATTAGTTACCAGTGTTTGCAAACCCCAGACCTGGACTGGGTACTTGAGGAGGTGATGAGAGCAAAGTGGAAAAACAATGTACTAAAAGCTAGATTAAACAGTTCAATGTGTTTTGCAACATGTGCATAAAATGGTCTGGAAAAATGTTGGCACTGCCCAGCAAAACATCCTATGGGTAAGGAAGGCCTGTGTAACTGGAACTCACCACCTCTGCAGTTACGCAATATGGTACTTTTGTTTCTTACATACTTTTTCTTTCAGAAGCATTCTCACTTTTTTGGTTTATTAACCTTATATTTTATGTTGATTCCTCTTGCTTTAATACTTCACTGTCTGCTATGATACTAATGATAGTACATGCATTTATCTGGTGACTTTGGATAAACAAATCCACTTGTCTGTGGCTCAGTTGATTTATCTGTAGGAGAATCTCATCAGTGATGAGATGTAGCTTACTTGAAAGAGCTCTCTTGGAGGGATCACTGCAAGTCACCTGTGAGTGGAATGTGGACATTTGGAGCAGGATGAGACACCAACCTATGCACAGAACCTCCCAGCTCTGTTGGGGGAAAGTACACCACATTCTGATTTGTTTTGCTAGAAGATCTGGAATTGCCTAAGTAGATGATCATGCATGCAAGAGACTCTTGTAATTAAAAGAAGAATCTATTAGCATAGGGATGCCAGGAGAAAGCGAAGTTATTTTTAAAGCTTCCTTTCATACAGAAACTATTTTTGAAATGCTAATGATGATATGTTTGCCTTGTGCTGCTGTATCATAAGTGAAATTTGCAAATGTGTAAATGTTATCCTATTTTGACGCTTGGCAATGTCCGCCCAAATTCTGCTGACATGTTTTTACAGCTTGTTACTACATGCACTGAAGCTCCAGCCTGCAGAAATACTTTGCATCGTGAATGCACAGGTATTTAGTATATGCAGTGTCTCTTCAGAGACCAACAGCAGGGTTCAGTGGTCACTGATGGAAGGTGTCTGTGGTCTGCAGTCAGAGTTTTAGCTGAGGACCATTGGACTTTGCTTTGTGGCATTTGTTCAGAGAGCCATTAAAATGCCTTAGGTTGTATTTTAGCCTGGAAGAAGACTTTTATAAAGATGTAGTGATTATTTTAAGAGGTCTTTGTGCTTTGCTGATTCTGAGCAGAGTACAGAAACCACAGTGAACCAGAACCACCTAAGTCCCTGGGGACTTACACATGCCTTGCAGTGGGTTGTTCTGCACAGTGGTGACTTCTGCCCCAGGGCATAAGAAGTCCTCAAAAGGGATTTTTTTTGCTGTTGCTTGTTGTAGTGTCTTTATTGGAGTGTCTGCTCCTGGCAAAACCAGGAAGGTTTTGGCCTCTATGGAGCCGAGCAAACAGATTTTCTCCCCCTTTACTCTGTAATTTAGAGGCTATTTCTGGGGAAGCACTAACTTTTAGGAGAGCAAGCAGCCCACTGAATCTCAAAATGCTGAGTGCACAAATAGTTTATTGAGTTAGAATTTAAATAGCCCTGACTTGGAAACCAAGGTACATTGACTCTTATCTGTAGTTGCTGCAGTCTGCTGATTTTGAATTTGCACAGCTGAGGCTTCCATTTGAATGGCAGGAAAATTATGAGACCTTTCAGCATCCTATCAGCCTCTGAACACTGGCACAGGAATATGTCTTTTCTTCTGAACTGCCCTGGTAATTTTTTGACGTTACGGCCAGCATTTAAGACTTTCTCACCATGAAGATGTACAGACAGATGTGTCATAAGGTACTTCATGTTCTCTCAGCTCTCACATCCTTCTCCTGTACTAAGGAGATGAAGTTTTGGGAAGAGCATAAGGGGAAGTGTAGCTAAAAATAAAGATAATTGGATGATAACAGTAAGGCGGTCTCTAGTTCAGTCTCAGTTCACAGTGCAGAGTTACCCTAAGGAGGAATCTGGCCTAATCTGTCTAAAATCAATGGGAAACTTTTCCTTGAGGTCAGGGACCCTTGGGGACCAATCTTGCCATGCATATTGATCATGAGTGGTGCAAGCACTTCCAATGAACAGAGATCTACCTGGACTACAGTTTCACATTTGCTGACAACTCAGGTATCTGGCATCTTTGGCTGTTGTTGGGCTGTGCCAGTTGATTCAGTAACAGTAATTCAGTGAAGCTTGTGTGTGGAGCTGAGGAATGACATGGGGGACCTGAGTGGCTTTTGAAGAACCCTCTTTGCATGGCTCAGCTGATAGAGCAGTGCTGTAGTTACAGGGGCTTTTATTGTCTAGACCACTTGGGTTGTTGTCATACCCTTTGAGGAGTAACTGGTGGATGCATCTTGTATCTGCCCCGGGGGTCTGGGGCGCAGGGTGTTTGTATCCCACCCATGGGTCTTTCCAGCTCCCCTTTCACTGGTAGGGGCTTAAAACTCTGACATGTTTTCCTGGGCAGTTCTTTTGGATATAAACAGTTGCTGAGCATTTTGCACATGAAAACCTCAAGCAGGTGAGGAGAATGGTCTGAGCATTCATTGTTTGAGGTTGACAAGGACCCACGGGAGATTTTGTATGTTAAGCTGTGGTCCCTTCTGTGAAATCCTGGGAGAGCCAGGCTGTGTAACTGTAGGCCAATGGACGTGGGAAAGGCAGAGGAGTACTGAGAGGCATGGATAGAAGAACAGAGGGAATTAAGTGCTTGCTGGTGTGTATCTCCTAATGATCTAGTATAAGATCTAAGGAAAAGGGTGGTACAAACCATGTGATGGGGAGGAAAGGAAGATTAAAAAAACCTATTAAGCTTTTGTTGTAATGATAGTGCTCTGTGGAAAATGAAAAGTTTCTTATCTTCTTACTTAGCTAAAATATGTAATTGTTCAAAATTCACACCATCACTGGAAGGTGAGTCATAAGATAATTGCAGCTGATCTGTAGGATAGCTAACATTTTAATAGAAGCAAAGGATCCTGACATCCTTTAAAAATGCTGCTTTCAAAATACTGAAATGTACAACACGTACAGTCTGGCTGGCTTTCCACATGTAATAAGGATTATGTGCTTTTCATATAAACATGTGTGGACTATCAAAAGGCAGCTGTCCTTTGGCACTGCATCTCCCCATGAGGGCTCCCTGCTGTGAACAGGAGTAGTGCTGTTCTCCCAAAGAGCAAGGGGCAGGGAGCAGCAAAAAAAAAAGAAAAAAAGAAAAAAAAGGAGCAACAATTTCACTTGTGTCTGCTTGTTCTGAGAAGCTTTTACTGTGCTCATGCTAAAATAAAAATAGCTTCCTCTTCTGCTGAGCACAGTAGCATCTGCCTGCTGCAGGCAGACAGTGCCAATGTCCAAATTTTTGTGAACGCTCATTTGTTGGGCTGGAAGAATAACTGAAAATGTTCTTAATGTACATAGTGTAAATATGGAGTAATGTCTGTGGGAGATCAGGAGAGTGGCGGGACAGCTTGGGATGACAGTTTGAAAAATGTGGCTTTGTATGTGGAGGAGGTGTTACTCAGGTTCTGGAGCCAAGCTCTGTTTGTAATAAACGGCAAAGTGAAAAGCTTAGGAAAAGATGAATGTGAAGGATTTAGCATCAGGACACTTTGTCAGTGATAAATGGAACTTGGCTACTTTTGCTGCTTGGCAGTTTTACCTCTGCCTGGTGCCTGTTACCCTCTGGGGCATCTATAATCACACTGGCTCTGGCTGTTTGGACCCAGAGCAAACAGTTCTGGTGTCCTGCTGGTGGCTGAGCTTTTTAATCAAGTACATTACATATCCACTGTGACAAAGAAGCAGACATTTTCAGTTTTTTAAAAATAACTTTAAAAGGGCTGATTTGCAGGTACAACATCCTTTGGACTGTTATAAATTACTGCTGTTATCTTGCATTAAATGAATTTTGGAGTTCAACTTCATCCCCCTGAAGGACACCATTTATTTGTTGTTATCCTGAAGCTTGCTTCAATTTTTAGCCTGGTGTCAGTCCTAATGTAAATAGGGGGAGCTGCAGTGGCTTGGTTGCAGATGAACAAACCTCCAGGCTGGGCTGTTGGGAGGATGCACACTCACTGTGCCACAGGACAGCTTTCCCTTGCTTTTGGAAGGGGAAGAGCAGCATTGGCTGTGAGCTGACTGGGGAGACTTAGGATGGAGCTGCGAGGAGCCTGACAGGAGCAACCATCAGCAGGAGCCATGACAGCATTATCTGCCAGAATTTTATTTTCCTCAGGGGTAGGGATTCCCTAGTGCTGATGACAAGGTAGTCCTGTGCTTCACAACGTTGCTTGCTCCTGGGGGCTTTCCTAAGTTTCTTTATTTTGTTCTCTTCATTTAGGAGTTGGATTTCAATGATCCTCACGGATCCCTTCCAACTCAGATATCCTCTGATTAGTCTTTGCCAGTCATGACTCTTATGTACAGATGAAACCTGATTTTGCCATCACTTCTTGACAAATCTTTCCAAGTTTAAAAAAAAAAAATAATCATGCATTTCTCAAAATTTCTGGCCTTGGTTACCCACAGTGACCACACATGCAAGACCAGTCAGATTTTGCACTCCTGCCTGGAACGAAGCCGTGGCTTTAAAGGCATGCATCTGTGGAAACAGCTGTATTTATGCTAGGAGAGAACACTTCCTCCTTGCCGGCTCCTCCCAGCAGAACTCTCTGCAGCCCTGCCAGCCTTTTGTGGAAGAGGAGTGGCGGCTGCGGCAGGCTGCCAGGCAACTCCCCGTGCTGCTTCCAGAGGCTGTGTGGGGATGCTCCCGCCGCCCCTGGGGAGCAGGAGAGTGGCTGGGAACCAAATCGGCCACTGATAGTTGTTCCTGATATGTGCCAGAGTCTCCCTGAAAGTTTGGGGCTGCATGATTTCCATGGCTTTCAAACCTTAGCAATTCCTCTATGCATACAGAAAATGTGCATAATCAAAACCAGAGGAGAATAACTAACTGCCTGCCATGCTATCTTGCAAGATGGTTCATCAGTCACGCCTGCTTTAAGAGAGAGCCTGGAATTGGAGAGATCAGGCAGCCACATCTGCCAAAATCCCTCACCCTCACCTGAGAGACCAAAACAATTGGGATTTCATTGTCCCTGCCATACACCTGAGTTCTGTCCAGATGGTGCACATAGACAGCTGGTGTCTTGGGCATTACAGTCCTTTAGGGGAAGTTTGTCTTACACACAAAGACCTGTGTCTCTCCTACTTGCCCGGGAGCTACATTTTTGCATTCTCCTTATTTGAGGTGTATAATGACGGGCTTTAAACAGCCCATCACATAATTAGTTCTAAGTGTATAATTTAACTCCACTGCTATCAGTATGGGAAAGTGCCTTGCTCTTGCTTAATGTAACAGGTGAAATGCAATGTATTAAACTCAGCTTGGTAAAATAGATGCCTTTGTATTACAGCAGGTCCATGTGAATGTTCCTCAGACTTTGCTTTGCTGTCACTTGGCAGTTCGTACCATACTGGTTATAACAGATTTTGCTAGAAAAGTTTCTGTACAAAAAGAATAGCAGATCAAAGTTCAGGTTAGGGCTCAGTGGTTCCAGTTTTACTGCCTGCAATGTTTTGCATGGCAGTAATGGCATTCACAAATGAAGTTTATGTTCCATAAATTACAAAGAAGCATCACGCAGTATTGAGTGGATTGTTCAAGAGTGGGTGCTGGCATATTGTGAATGTGTGCTGTGTGTCTGCCTGGGGCACTGGTGTGGTGGAGCCCAAATGTGGTGCTACAGGCTCTACTGATAGAGTAAGGAGCAGCTTAGCAATATTTTCTTTCCATCACCCTGGTGAATAGCTTCCTGTAGTGTCCCTTGTTTTGGAATGAAGGTGTTCCTGTTCAGTGATGTGAGACGTTAAGGAAACACTCCTGTGTTTTGTTTCTAAACCGATTAAAAATGTGCGGGAGAGGAGATTCCCTTCTGGGTTTGGCAGTTCCAGAAATAACCATGATTGTAATCTGCACGACTTTCCTGTTGTCTCTGAGGTTTGGTTGGTTCAAGCAATTGAGAGCAATAAAAATGGTGCCAGGCTGTAAGTCTGTCTGAATTTTTTAACTGTGCTTTTCAGCCATGGTGGCACACATCTCCTGTATGTGCTATTGCACAATGTAGTGATTCACTCAAGCTTTTTCAAGCCAGGTTGATTTATCTTTGCTCCTAAATCTCTGGACATGATAGGTCCTCTTGACTGTTCTACCAGCTTAGTGGTGCCAGATTTTAATTTGCTCCCAGTTAAGCTAAAAGTTTTCCTCAGTGAGAAGAGGATCCTGTTCTATACAGCTTTGCACTTCAGTGGAGTAAGTACAGTGTTCAGGCACTTGCAGACCATACCAATCCCATCACTTTTCTTTGGGAATAAACAATATGCTGGCTCTTTTATTCAGGGCCAGAGTAGCTGAAATAGCATTTGCTGTATTTACAAAGGAGCTCTGCTGTCTTTGTCAGCAGTAACAAGTTACCATTAACTGCTCTAGGCAGCAATTTTCTTATTAGCTGTTTTAATAAACACAGAAAGGTTTGAATTTCTTCTTATTTCCACCTTCCTTGTGGTAAACACAGCTCCTAGATGTAGAGGAACCATGGCTTCCAGAGCAGGTCTTGGTTCTGAACGTAGACTGTATTAATGAGTGTAGGAATTACAATACCAAACTCATCAGGTCAACTGAAATACCACTTAGATAAAGGGAAAAGGTCTTTATTTCTAAAGCATCCCTCCCCCCCCCCCCCCCCCCCCCCCAAAAAAAAAAAAAAAAGAGAGCTTATGTAGCAAAGAGTTGCCATAAGGATTTTTGGTTAATAGATTAATTATGCTATTAGAACAGACTAGGCAGCAGCTTAGCTGCCATGCTGGAAAACATACTGTTGCTTCACTGTGCCTGTGGAAGAGGTCTTTTGGGGATGTGCTTTGGGTCATAGGAAAGACCTCTTCCTGTTACTTTCATAAGTTAAGCTCCTTAGCTGTCTCTGATATTTCTTCCTTTTTTTTTTTTTTTTTAATCTTCCTTCTTTTCCAATTTCAGTTTTTCCTCATCTTCCATACTGAAGGTGAAAACAAAGGAGAAATTTTTGTGGGACAAATTAATAGAAATACTGTAAATTTTGAGCTTTATTAAAAAAAACCTCTGCTGTTTTCCACCCCTTTGATATTTTCCACATCTCTGATACTGACAGAGGTGTCAGGCTTCCCTCAGATAGAGCTATGTGGGGAAACTCCACAGCATTGTTCCTTCACCTGCAGTTTACTCTTTGGTAACCTGGAGATTCTTGTGTGTTTTAATTCACTTAGTGGCTGGTTGTCCTTTCCCCTTTCTCACTCTCCTTTTACTGCAGCCCTTCAATGGCTCTCTGGTGTAACTGTGGTTCTCCCTCCAGTCTTCCAGTGCTGCCCTCACTTCTCCCCCTGCTGCTCCTTCACCTCCCTCCCACCACTGTAGGCTCTGGGTGCTGCTGGGGTGGATGATGGGGAGTGGAGGTGCAGTGTTAGGTACCTGATGTGCCTATGTGCTGTAACAGGGAATGGACTATCATGAGCCCATGGAACCTGTTGAGACCCTATGTTTTTAACTTCATCCAATTTATATGGAAAAAATGCCCAAGGAAGTGCCCTGAAGATTAGTTTCTTCAACAATACACTATATCTGTTAATCTGTTTTTTCAGGAAAGAAATTAAGCTATATTGTGTTGCCCAGAAAGGAACTCTTATATTCTGTGCCAGACAGTCCTGGTACAGTCTCCATTTGTGGCCTGATGTTCCAGCATTGCTCTCTGTGCTGCACCACACAATGGGATTAGTGATGTTTAATTATTTCACTTCTCCCAGCTGAAACACATGTATTCTTTCTTAATCTTTGTTTAAACACCTCAGTGCCTAATGCAACTCACTCCTAATCAGCCAGCTTCTTTCAGTTACTCTTAATCCAACTCAAGTGCTTTTGTACACTGCAATTTCACATAATTTCTGCAGGAGATGAACAGTTTGCCCTTATTACTTGTCATCTGGATAAACTGAAAAGATAGATCACACTGATCCTCTGAGCTCCACTGAGGGTTTCCCTTGCCTTTGGTATTGCATCCAGCTTGTCATGGTTTGTAGGTGAATGTGTAGCCTTTTTGCTGCTGCTGTCTGTGAATATGAAGCACAGTAGCTATTCATTTTCAGAGGATTTCTAGGTTAGCTTCAATTTTCAGTCACTTAGATGCTCAGTGGATCTGAACTAGCATATTTGTTGGCTATTCTCAAAGGTTTGGTTCAGGTGTTTTTCAAGACACACAGAATTCTTTTCCATATCTCTGGATCTTTGCCCTATTTTAAGATGTCTATGCTCTGCTTTTGACCTGACAGAGAGAAAACAATTTTCACAGTTTCTGCTATGTAAGTGTCAGTTTTGGTATCAGAGAGGCTTGGGGGGTTGCTGTACTGTAAGGGATGACTCCCACTATTTCAAAATGATGACAGGGAAAATTTAGGAATGCTGAAAGAAGCAAAGACATATTGGTAGTCTTTCCTCTGGCAAAAATTAGAAGCTAGTCCATTGGCATTTCAGAAATGTCAGCTTCATGTTCCAACCAGAACACTTTTTCCCCCCTTTTGCGTATGCTGAAAATCAGATATTTAATCTCAAATGAAATTTGGAAGAACTTCTTTACTGTAAGCATCAGTCACCATGTTATCTCAGATAAGGCTTATAAATTAGAGGAAATGTTTTACACTAGAGTGTCGTAATTCCAGGTTCGTGGGTAGATTGGCTGTGGGATGCACAAATTTCGGATCGTTCTGTAGTCTTAGGGATGTGAGCAGATTCTGAAGTCAAACCTAATCTTGGCTGAAACAAGCAGCTTTTAAAAACAAATTCTCAAGTGTCATTGAGCTTGGTAAACGACTTTAAAAGGGGTCTTAGAGCATAAACATTTAAATAAGTGACCAGATTTTTTAAGGCTTCAAGTATTTGCAGCACCAGCTGTAGTCTGTGGTTTTAATAGGGCGATATAACATGGACTAAAATGTATGGTTTTGGCTTTCCAAATGTGAAAATGTCTGTTAACTTTTCCCCTTGCATTTGTGTAAAACCGAAGCAAAACTGAATTAATCTTGATGTTTGTTTTGTTTGGGGTTATTTTTTACCCCCAAAGCTGCAATATTCTGCGTAACGAGCTACCAACTTACCTACATAAAAGTTCTGCAGAAGCAGAGTCAGGCAAGTCTTTGTGGTCAACACCGTGGTTTTCTTGTTAAGTGAAACATGGGGTTAATTCCTTCCTATTTTTAAATGGATGAGGTTGAGAGTTTAATTTCCTGTCAGAAGGTCACATGGATGAGCATGGCAGAAAAAGGTTCTTCAAGTCATCTTCTTTTCCTGTGCCTGTGGGTTAATTTGTTTCAGAAGCAGCCCAGGAATAGACTGTTTTCTCCTCATCTGCTGAAGATACAAGTTGTAGCTGTCCAGGAGGTCCCATTCCTATTGGAAGGTGTGACTGGCAGGACATTGGTCGGTGTTCCTGAAGACACTTTTTGCTCAGAGCTGCACTTCCCTCCTGCTCATTCCATGTGCTGCCATGTCCATGTTTGCCTGCATCCATCCCTGGCAGCTGGTGCTTATGCCCATTTGTGTATATTTCATAGCAAATGCATGGCTCATTTTACACAAATCTTTCCATTTGTTAGCCTCCCAGGATGTTCCTAAGGATCCAAACTAGAAAAAAAAAAAAAAAGACTATGCAAAATGAGTGGCATTTGGCTAATGAACACCTCCGTGCAAGATTATACACCAAGCACATTTTCCTGAAAATAGTATGTTTTGGCAGGCAGTGAAATTCTTGGAAAGAAATACTAATGATGTACTGAGCAGGGGAAGGCTCTCTGTGTGCTTGTGATTTGGAAAGTGAGAACAGTCTGTCTAAATCTTCATTTCCTGCGAAATTAAAAATGTTTTAATGCTTCACAACTTGAGCTCAAGCAGAATTTAAGTAGGGGAATGTGTCTCAGTCAGCAATGGTGAGAAGGAATAAGAGAGCAAGAGATCTGAATCTGTGAAGTGTAGCTGTGAGCAAGTGGTGGCATGAAGAGTAGATGGCAACCCTCTTAGCACAAAGAAGAGCTTTTGTCTCTCACTTCTACAGACATGTCCTGGAAAGCACGTGCCAGAAGGAACCTGCAGCATTAATAGCATGCAGAGAAACTCTTCTGACACAGAGAAAGCACTAGGTAGTTGTTGTTTGCTGTAAAAACTAAAAGAGAGGGAGAACAGGCCAGAGGAGTAGGGAGGACAAAGTTCAAACAGTTCAGCTGAAGTGTCCTCCCTCAGTAAAGAAGGAGGCTAGTGGGGCAAGTTCATTTTAATCACTGAGGATTTGGAAAATGATCCTATGGATTGATAGTAGTATGGTGACATCTCACAGTGTAGATGTTTACAAGAATTAGGTAAAATAATTCTAATAGTCTACACTACTTGGATGGAGAAGGTTCTGATTGATTTGGTATCTCTGTTGTCTGCCATATGGGTGTGCAGTGGCAGGACATGAACAGGGTAGAAGATTCAGGTGTCTGGGTGACCTTTGCCTTCATCCTGCTGAGCCAGCATCACGAGATGAAGGGGAGCAGCAGCACCCTGATGAGTGGAAACCCCAGGGTCAGGACATGGTGCTTCCCTGCTGAGAGAGTGGGAGAAGGGATCACTGAATGCAGCTGGAGGAGCAATGTGAGTAAGCTGAGCTCTGGAGGGAACTATGGTTTCTCCTCTTTCTGGCTCCGAAGGTTTCTTTGACCTGAGGGCTGAAGATACACATAGGAGAGGAAAATGTGATCCTAAGCAGAAAGCCCTCATATCTTTATTTTCCATGAGATATTGAGGAAGGGTCAGAGGTTCTG
Organism: Trochalopteron elliotii; assembly: GCA_024734555.1. Lineage (NCBI taxonomy): Eukaryota > Metazoa > Chordata > Aves > Passeriformes > Leiothrichidae > Trochalopteron > Trochalopteron elliotii. The sequence continues at coordinate 3,450,797 of JANPWX010000331.1, read as the reverse complement.
GGAAGAAACGTCCGGTATTTTGATCAGCGAATGAAATATAATTTATTCATGGGCTTTTGATTCATTTCCTGTTCTTGAGATTACTAAGGGATTTGCAATAAGGAGATGGATATTCCAGCTCAGTTTGTGACTTCAGACCTTCGGTGCTGGAGGTATACTTTGTTTACAGAACTGCAGTTGACCTTCTTTAAATAAACTAAAAGCACTGGAAATGTATTTCTGGCTTGCAGAGTTCAGGATGTCCCATCTCGAACATGCATTCACTTGAATAGCCTAACAGTCACAGTAACTGCAGTTGTTTTTCAGCTTTTAGTGTAAAAAGACATGTTCTTTTTAGAAGAGTTTTTGAGGGAAGCTGGACCTACAGAACATGCTGTTGCAACAAAAAAACCAACCAAAGAATCAGCAAACCAGTACTTGCAAAGTTGATGCATCTCACCTGAATGTCCCAGTGTTGAAGTGGTTGAGGGTGAGTGTTAGTTTTGCATCCACCCTTTGCAGGTGTCTGAGACCTGCAGCTCTCAGCTGTGGGCTGAGACCACCCTTCTTCTCACAAGGCTGTGGTGGCCTTTTCCAAGGAAACGCAGTGGGCTGGACGCAGTCTGGAGCATTTGCGTGAGGAAGAAGCAGCTTAGGGTCCTACTATCCAATGTAGACCCTTGGGCTGGGTGGGGAATGGCCCATGGGAAGCTGCAGGGTCACAGTGGGGTGCTGGTGGCTCCTGTCTGAGAGGGAATGCTGCCCTGGCAGTAGGAGAAATGCACTGGGCAGTGCTCCTGCCATGAGCATGGTTCACTGAGTGCCCTTAGGCCTTCCTTTCCCCTGTCCCAGGGGGAGCTTGAGGTAGCACACTCGTGTTTGATGTTGGAACCTTGGTTTTCTTTTCTCTTTCACTGAAGTCCTACTAATCAAATTTGTCAGTGAACTTTTCCTACTTTGTACCCTCTTCTTCAACAGCCTATGTCAGAAACTCGTTTGTGGTAAAGAAAACTTCCTGTTTTGCTTGATGTTGTCTTGTGTTCCCTCTGTGATGGCAGAGGTGCATAAAACTGTCCAATTTGAAAAGAGTTCAGAAAGTGAACTTTCGGTTTCTGTAACTGGTTGAAATGATCTCTTTAGCAGATTACCAAGAAATGGAAGTTTGTGGGAATACAGCTTGGAAGCAGGACTCAAAGTACTGCTGAACTCAGAAGTAGATATGTTAGAGGGCTGGCACATTAATGCATCTATTGAGTGTCCCATCCCTTAAATGTTTCTAGATGAAAAAATAAATTTGTACTGAGTTGTAGAAACATCAGTAAGTAACCTGACCAGAATTATTTGTTAGAAGAATGAGTGATGGATTTTATTTTGATAGAGGCAAAGCAGACAATTCTTGTGAAATTTGACTGTCTTTGGCTTTCTGAAGCTGATGCTGCCCTCATGCTTTGGTTTGGTTTTGGTTTTTCCCTTTTTTAGCAAAACTCCTGAGAGATAGGTCTGAGAAGAGTAATTCTCCCTCAACTTTGAAATAAAGAACTTGAACATGTATTTTTAACTGGTTTTTTTACACTTAAAAATATTTTTGTTGTACTCCAGTCTATTGAAATCAGCAGAACCGTGTAAATTTACACCAGCTTAGAGACAAAAAATTTTCTTGATGCATTTTTAATTCCAAATTCTTTGTACCTTTTGTACCTTATGTACCTTTTTAATAGAAAGAAACCTTTAATTTCAAGGTATGTGCAAAGACTTTTCCTGGACAGTTAAATAATCTGAAGTCACCTGGAATTTCTTTCCTTGTGACATTTTACTTAACTTTCCACATTTTGGAGAAAAATGTGTTGCCTTCAGATGAACAATCTCTTTTTACTCCCATTAAATTCTATGTGGAGGTGTGAATATATATAATTAGAGACTTGGGGACAGGCTGTTAAATAGAAAACGAGGAAGCAAGACTTCTCAATTTCTGAAATCATCTTAGTGTCATTCACTAATTAAAGTGACCTTCTTGTATCCAGGATGTTGTGTGGCTGTGAGAGCACTGCAATATCTCCAGACCCGCATCGGGCAGAGGGAGCTTCAGACAAAGCTTTTGGCTCTCACAGGAATGGAGTCCTGAAAGATGCACCATTTTGGAGGTGCTATGGCTAGTTTCAATGAGTCTGAAGCAAATAAAGTATATTTAAAAGGCTGTGGCTCTTTCCAGAAGGTGCAGCTGAATTAAGTGCATGCCAGAAGACCATGGTGTTAGGCAGAGCTTAGTGTAAAGAAGACCATTATTATTGTGGGGTGAGGCCAAATATGTTGGCACACCTGTGCTGCTCAACAGGAATTATTTTTCATAAAGGTATGTTTGTCTGCAAATTATGTTGGTCTTCATTTCAAAACAGCAGCAATATGCTTAACAGATTAAGTAAAATGTGAATGGTCACTTGCCAGGTGAGAAAGGCTCTTTTGTCTTTTTATTTGTTCACATAGGCTCCTGTCAAAAGCTGATGCTTTCTGTTATACACAATTTTGAAATAGCTTTTAATAATCAGACCTTAAACCTCAGATGTTGTACTTAACTGTCAATTAGTAGAAGCCTGAATCAGATTGAGAGGTTAAAGTTCCTATACAGGGAGAAAAGTTCAGATTTGTAAAGAATTTACTGTAAATGCAACCCCAGGTGTAAGAATGTTGAGGCACTGGGCCGGGTGTGGTAAGCAGCAGTTACAGTAGAGATGCTGTAGATAGGAGAATGTAGATTCTTTATCTTGCTCTTCTCTTGAGACTCTTGGTGTGGTAACAGAAACCTCAGCCTGTGCTAATTGGAGCAGGGGTTCCTGGGGACTATGCTGCAGATATTTCCAGTGCATTAGAGGTATTAACCTGTCAGTCAGCTTGGAAGAACAAACTGAATGCTTTTGAAGAGAATTCTGTAACACTATTTTTCAGGAGTACACTGCATTTTCTGAGAAATGCCAACTAACACCTACAAAACTTTGATTTATTAAGCAGTCGGTAACCTAGGGTGTTGGTGTTGGTCCTGCTGTAATTACCTGGAATGAAGCACTACACAGGTGTTAGGCACGTGGAGGTGAAAGTATGTGTATATATTCCTTCGTAGACCTTCAGCTTTTAAAAATGTTTGTGCAGGTCCATACCTGAGACTTGGTCAGTGAATTCCCTTCACCAGATGGCCAAGTACTTTTTGCTGATACAGACTTCAGTTGGGTGGTGCTCTGCAAATTTTATGGAAAAGAACACCTCATGTGGACTTCATATACATTCATTAATTGCTTTTTTTCTCTTTTATCTCTTCTGATGGAGAGGTTTAAGGGATATTGAGCTTTGGGGAGCTAGATTTGCCTTTTTTGGGGAAGGTGGGAATGCTGATGTGATATATGACCATCCTCAGAGCTTGGGGGTAGGTCATGGCTATCCTTGGAGGAAGGCAGTGTTGCTTTGGCAGAATATCCATCTGTTGTTTGCATACCTTAGCTGCGTATTCTGGTTTCATTGTTGCATTACTGGTGGTGTTTAACAAGGCATATCACTAATGCTTGTCTTGTGATCCCTTATCAGTTAAAGCCACATTTGCAAGGAGCAGAAAGTACATCCCAATCTCATGGACCATCCCAGATCAGTCAGTCTGGATGGACTTTCTAATGCCATGGTGATAATTATTTAGCTGTGTGACAACTAAATGCTTTTAAAATTATTTCTGTAGTGGCTTACTTATATTTGCATTGCAGCTTCTGGGTCTGTGTCGTTGCCACAGCACGAAGCACACTCATCCCGTAGGAATGGTCCACTGCTGGGAGAGTAAGCGGAGAGGAGGAACACAGCGCCTCCTTCCCAGCTGTGCCCCTCTCTATTCTGGTGTGCCTTTCCCCTGCCTCCCACCTGTGCACCCTGGTGCCTCCACTGAGTGGAGGAAGGCAGAAATTAATCTGGAGGGGAAATTGTTCTGCCTGAGTGGGCAAATAGAAGGAAACTGTCTCATTGACTGTGATGCTTTAATCTTTTTTTATGAGCTACCTGGAGTGCAGAGCCCTTTATTTGACCCACCATCAGAGCTGGCAGGGGCACAGCAGGATCTCTGCTAGTTTGAGCTGAAGGATTTACTGGCTTTTGCCAGCTGCCTTCCCCTTGGCAAATCTCCCTGTGAGCAGAGCCGAGAGCAGGGTGTCTTGGTGTGTGCAACTGGATGCAGCCCCCGGGAAGCCCAGCAGCAGCTGTTACCCGAGTGCTGCACTGTGGCAGCGCTGGGCTCCTGCTTCCCCTTCTGGTCTTGGAAGGGGCTGCGCACTCCGCGGCAGATGGGCGGGAGCGATGCCCGTGTTTCCCCAAGGTTCAATCCCGCAGGCCCCTGTGTGGGCCGAGGGCTGCCTTCCCCTCACTGCACACTGGCAGTGTGCCTGGTGAAACTCTGCTTTGCACGTGGGCTGCATTTAATCTGTATGAAGGGAAATGGTGCATCTTTGTTTACCTTTCTCCTTCCTATGTCCTCCTGCAATTGCTCCCTCATCCCTGTTGAACTGCAGCCCTTAGGCAGGGACTTGCCATCGGCTTGGCAGGAGTGTTCCTGCTGCAGCTTGAAGAGCTGGCAAGGACCTTCCCTTCCTTAGCCTCACTGGATCCATAGGCTCCGTTCCCCTTCCCTTGTCTCCTCCAGGCAGGGGAAGAGGCTTGGATCTCCTTCTTTAAAATATTCACCTTGTTGACCTTGACCATGACCACTTATTTATATAGTGTGTGCCTAAGCTATGCTGTCTGACCTCCCTGTGTGGCAGGGGGAAAGCTTTCTGTCTGCCTGAGAGGCTGACCGTGGGCACTTGCTCCAGAGACTGAGTTTTAGTCTATAATGTAACAGATGCATGGAAAGATTTAAATGGAAAATCAACGGCAGGCTAATGATCATAGCCAGATTAATGGTTTTAAACCCCTGTTTTTCATATCTTGCAAATGAATATAACATTTTGCAGTTTCAAAGGAGATCTTGAACAATGGAGTACAAGTGTTAAATTTAGCATGCATTGGGGGGGGAATGGGGAGAGAGCTGCGTATGGTCACGTTAAACACAGGAGCCATGAGTGAGACAGGCCACTGTGTTCCCACAGCCACAGCACTGAGAACGGAGAGGGATTCATGGGAAAATGCACCCTTGAAATCCTGGCGGGTTTGTTACTCTTTCCACAGAAACCTTGTACTTTTTGTTTAAAGTAAGCTGCTCACATCAGTGGGAAGCTTAACAGCCCTTGAAACAGCTCCCCACCCACTTTCCATTTTTGTTGTGGGTGAAATATACAGATGAATGGAGCCTGATAGGGTCAGTTCATTTAATGCAAGTCTTGAGTCCATTTTGCAATTAAATATGCTTTCATTTTTCACAAACTCTTTTCCACTTCAGTTTTAAAATGACTCTTGTATAACATGGGAAATGTCTTAAACCCACCGCCCCATAGAACATATGTAGTAATACAGAGAAGAAAAACAGTGCTCTTCTTAGGCTTTATCTCCAACTATATAATTTATTGTTACTGCTCTGCATAATTTCTCTTTATTGTTAATGCAGTATTTATTTTTAATTATTATTAACACGCTTATTCTGTTTTAATAGCCTGACTGATGAGCCAGTGTATTTTCTGTATGTCTTTTAAATTAAATGTCCTTCTAAGATTTTTTTTTCAGAAATTAGAATAATGCAAGCCATATTAACAGTCAGCCCTTTAGGCCAACTGTTGCCTCTTCTTTTCACACACCTACCAGTGCTGAGCAACATCCCGTTGCAACATCTGGTTGCTGCCATCACACAACTGCTTACTAACCACTAATTACAGCACTTGACAATAGAAAAGAAAATGTTGAGCATACTGTGTTGGTATTTTTAAGGGTAACTAGCTGGTTTTATTTCCTACTACTCTTGTAGTTGCATGTCAGCTAACTTGCACCCCAGTGTGTTCTGCTGAAGGTTGTTTATATCACCCATGCTGAGGTCTTGTCAGGCTGTGGTTGTTGTTATTTTTCTGATGACAGGGCTATAAATTAATTTTGAATTGGATAGCTCTGGGAGACAAAACTCTCACATGTAAAAAATGGTCCCTAAACAGATGAAAATTTGTGTTTGAATAGCAACCATTTGTGACTTTGTTTTTAATAAAAATATTTTTTAATTTAACAAGAAAAAACAAAATAGGATTGTGCTTCACACTGCTGAAAGGGAGCCAAGTTTCAGCATAGGTGAATTACCTGGGGCACTGGAGGTTCATGACCTGAGTAAGCAAAATCTCCCAGATAGTTCTAAAACCATCTGGGCTGGCAGTGCATAGCTGGAAGGGGTATTGCAGTCTTGGTATCTCAAGAGCACATCTGTGCCAACCAAGTCATTGGGTTTTGCTGTGTCTCTCTCTTTCATCTTTCTTAATGTATTTGTAGAAGAGAAGTACTTCCAGACACATCTTCCTACAAAGAGGACTTGTGAGAAACATTATGTGCTTTCAAATAAGGAATAAAATGTACTTGCTGATCAATTTTCTGTCCTCATTAAGTCTCTCAGAGGTGAGTTCAAGGGAAGAAATAAAGATGGGAAGAGTTTGGAAATGAAGTCTATTTACAATGAAAAAAGATAACTCAAGAATACTGAAAAAAGGCTGAAACTCAGTGGTTGGAGAGATGGAGAACAGATTCAATTATCCTAATGTTGTGCAGCTGCACTACCACATGTATTGTTTTCACTTTACTACCAGATATTTAATGCATGTGGGTAGCCAATGTTCTCTTTTTGTTTGTTCTAAATATTTCCTATGTGTAATGCAGTAAAAGATGTTGTTCTCAGTTGTTAGAACAGAACAATTTGGTAAAGAAACACTCATCAGTGTTTGCACACACTACATATTTAATGACAGAAACAGACTAATAATAGAAAGTTTATTCCTGTAATAAAGGAAAGGTAAATAAAAAACGGCAAGCAAACTCATACCTTGAATCTGGAATTTCAGTTTAAGGAAAAGAATCTTATCATAGTGATCCACTTCTAATAATTAGTTGTGTGTACTCTTAGACCAAATTTGCATACAGTGTGCAAGGTGAATCATTTCCTCCTGTTCCTGGATCCACTAGTGAGATTATTTCTGTGTTGTGTTCCTGGAAATTCCAAAGGTGCACAAAAGAGCATCTTTCTAGCTTCTACCAAGCAGGAATGTCTGTGGTCAGCAAGGTCCCAGAGGTTCAGATCCAAAGCTCTGAAACTCAGTTTTTCACTATGTAGGCTACTTTGATGGAGGAGGTGGGGGGGAGAAGGGGCAAGATGAGTTTTTTGGGTCTTGAAGGGAAGTTAAACTAAATTGTTCCCTGTTTAAGGTGAGGCTTGTTTCTTGGATTTGAGCTCCTGGTGAGGCAGGCAAAAATAGTGTTAATACACAGCTGTGTATTACCAGTATTTTCCATTTATCTGACAGATGAAACAAGGCTGATGAAGGTTAATGAACAAATGAAGTAATTGTGCATTATCTTGTGTAGTCCTTACAAGAAAGACAAGTATATAAATCTGAAGTCTGCATAAATTAGGGAAAATGAGGAAAAGCACTCAGATAATTCTGCTGATTTTCCACATGTTGCATGATTTGCTATTTTATTCTTCTTATTTTATTTATTATTTTATTTTTTTTGTTCTGGTTAAATTTTGAGGTGTGAACTTCATTAAAACAATCCTTCTTCCATCACCAGTTTCTTATACTTGCTGGTGTTTCAGAAGACATGTGAGGTAATAATGGGTGAGTTTAGGGAAGACCAGTTTGCTTTCTCCCATACATTATATTTTGACAGACATAACATGCATTCATTCCACTCTCTTCTTGCTTCCAGTTTTCATACAGTGAGAGAGAAAGGTCTAAACATGTGAGGGGAAAAAGAGAAAATGGATTAACATCCTTCATAATGTTTGCTGTTGAGGAGCATAAAAGGAGAATTCAGCATAGAAGCCCCCACTTAGGCACACATTAGTGAATGAACAGTTTAGTTTTAGCTGGCTGTTTCCACTAGGAGGAAGTACCTTCAGTGGGAAGAGACTTCTCAGGGAAGAGACTTCTCAGGTTTTGCAGCAACCCTAGAAGAAGGACATGAGGACCATGCCTGGTTTTCCATCTGCTCTGCTGAGTGTGTGCAGGCATTTGGAGTCGAGTTAAGGTTTCACACAACCCTGTGATTGTCTCAATCACACAAGGGATGAGAACAAGTCCTGACCACCTCCAGGACCCAGGGGAAGATTTAAGAAAATGTGCTGTCACATTTGTTTTTTTCCTTGGTCTTTATCAAGCTAGGTCTCCCTAATCCTGACAATGGCACCTCGAAATACAGGTTATAAGTTAGGCCTGTTCAGTGGCAATACTTTTTCTTTGTCAGTCAGCACCAGGAAGGTAAGGGGCATTTGGACCTATCTTTATTCTCTACATGCAGTGGAAGTCTAACCTTCCCTCTTCTTTCTTGTCCCAGTAGACTGTGGAGGGAGATCAGTGTCAGTATCAAGGAGGAGGGGGACTTCCAGTAAGAGAAGAGTGGGAAGGTGAATACCATATTGTGACTAGCTCCTTGCTGCATGTCCTTCAGAGTCAGCAGTTTGGTGCGTGGGATATTTGCATGCAACTTACACTTTGGAATATGCGTGTCAGAAGCCATTTGCCTTGGGAAGACAATTATAGGTCAAACACATTCCATAGTTTTCCATATGCTTCATTGTGAATGTGCACAGAGTAACATTGCTTTTATGTAGGCTGCTTTTTGACTACAGTAAATGTCTCAATGTTGGTCAGAACTCAAGAATTAAGTAGTTTTAAATGAGGTTTAAAATCGGAGATAGCTGGAGCTATTTTTAACGTGTGGGTTGTGATTTGGCTCTCCTCAGTCTTTGTCTTCTCAGTTTTATCCATTGTAGCACGGCTGATAAAGAGCTGTTGTCATGTGCTGTGCGTTCTTTGTCTCGGCCATGAGGATGCTGACTTCCTCCCTTTTATTTCAGGAGGTCATTAGTGCTGATGAGATTAGAGGTTTATAACTTCAGGTCTAAGTCATTATTCCTAATTTAATCAATGCATTTGAAAACGTTTCCTCTAATAAAATTGTAATGACTTTACATGATTTGTCATGCTTATCAAAAACATGGTTTAAACATTTTTGTATTTTGAGGCACTGAGCTTCTGGAGAAGAGTAGACATTAGTACATCATTGCTGGGCCAATTTCCTGCCTCTCTGTCTGTCTCTGCTGTAAATCAGAATAACCTAGTCAGTGTAATCACAGTGATGTACACTGGAGTCAGGCCTTTGCAAACAGGATAAAACCCTGGGAGAGATCCCTTGCATGAGTGTGATTGCTTCTCTGCCGCCACCTTCATCATTCAGCTGGGTGCTTTGCCTCCCTATGAAAGAGACTATCAGCGGGCTCATGATAAAGGAAAAAATAACCATCTATAATGTAGAGGCTTGACTGGAGAAATGGCTTTTATGTTGCAAGGGGAATGATATAAATAGCCTCCCACAGTTACTAAGGTAAGGGGAAAGCAACAGTGTTACAGCAGAGCTGGGTGTTTGTTTAGAGGCTTTTGAAGAAAATTCATCCAAATGCTTGGTTTTCAGGAATGCTCATGGAATGTGCTAGGGCTACTATTTAATTCAAATTACCTCTCTCTTAAACAGTGTACTGTATGCATTTGGGTTCAGGCAGGTGCGGAAGGAACAGGGGACATGAATTTACTGTATGCCAGGTGGATGAATCCCCTGTTTGAACACACAACTGCTGCTGCTGTATGTGCTGGTCCCCCAGGTCAGCTTCTGTGGGTTGGAGCAGGAATGGAAATCATGTGAGTGATTTTGATCTTGTAGGTGATGAACTGATGCAAGGGGAGAGGATTTGACTGTCTAAGGTCAAATGAGGCGTCTGTGGGAGAGCTAACAATTTTATTAGCTCTTGGTATTGCTTAGTGTCCAAAAAGCAGGGTGGTGGAGTTTTAGGGGTGGGTGCAGTTGTGATGGAGGGGCTGCTGTCAGGCAGTGCAATACATGGGGAGCAGATGGGTGTCAGATCACTGGATTCCCTGCATGGACTTTGGGAGTGATACTGCTTCTCACTGGTCCTGGAGAGGAAAAGCTTCCCTGTAGGGCAGTGCTCAGGGTATAAATGACCAAGCCCTTCTGCCCTCTGCCTCTAACCCCAAGCCACTTGCTCCTTCTCAGGCAACAGTCTAAAAGCAGTGTGTGGGTGAGAACACCGGGAGAGGTTTTTGCCTGTGTGTTTAGCGGCGCGGTGGCTGCGGATACGGCAGCGTAACTGGCAAATCACAGTAGGCAGATGGCAGGTCTCACACTAGGAGAGGATGTGTAAACGACCAAAGATAGGTTTTAACAGTCTTCTTCAAAGCCAGAAGTTTGTCGCTGTATAAGCTCTCAGTCTAAACATCCCTGAGAAATTTCAAGCCTCAAGTCTAGTAGTAGTTTATTAAACAGTTTTGGCAACTGAAATGGATGCTGTGAGTCACCGTGTGTGTGTGAGTGTGGGGTGTCTTGCATGTCTCAGGCATTTGCTGCCTCTGTGCTGGCTGATGGGCTTACCCAGCTGCCCAACCTGCCTCGGGTCTGCAGAGGACGAGCAGAAGGAAAACCAACCCTTGGAAACAGTCATGCACAAAATGGTTGTGTTTGTTGGCAGGTTAGGGCTGGGCCACTGCTGGTAAAGTGGTGGCATGTTGGGTGTCTCTGGCTGCTGCTGGTGCGTCTCTGCCTTTGGGCGTTCACTGGAAGCACGTGCCTCTGCTGCCACGGGAGGGTTGGTTCACTTTGACCTTTAGTCTTAAGGTTGAGAACTGCTGATTGCCTTCTGCATCCCCAGTCTTTGCTGTGCAGGTTTGTGTGGGGGTGTGCTGGTGCTCTGCAGGCAGCTGAAAAGATCAGGCTGGCTTTTCTGCCATTCTGAACTCTATTCTTTCTTTTTTTCCAGACTGATTTGTTTTAACAGCAAGACTCAGTTAAGGAGAAGAGTATTTCCTGCACAAATTGCCCTGTGCAAATATGTAATGTAATTCAGCCCTGTGGAACTGCCTTATTTTCTTCAAACACCAGTGCTGTGGCAATGCCCATTAGTAATATCCATTTTCTTTTTTCAGCTGCTTAAATACTGCAGAGAAATAATTTTCAGTTCCTAGGACCTGACAGGTACAGCGATGTTAGATACCTCAGCAGTAAGGAACTTAAGGATGAATACAGTCAAATTACCACAAAATTAGGCTCAAACCATTAGCAGCTTGAGCAGCAGATCATCAGCAAAAACTAGCTTTAGTGATTAAACCTATCCCCCTTTTATTGATGTCAATAATGCAACTCTTTGTTGCACTATTGTGCCCAACATTTGTTGAGAAGGAAATGTGTTCCCAGGAGAACCAAGGTTTTTTTCAGATGCTTTTTTTAATGAGGATGGAAAGCTGAACTGAGCAAGGTGTCAGAAGCTCTAGCTTGTCCCCTTCTGAAGTGTGCTGCTGATGCCTGAGATCTACTTCTATGTGGGCCCCTGTTTATTACTTCTGTCCTTTGTAATTTTTTCACCCTCTTTGTGTATTGTTAATCTCACTGGTCTTTTTCCCCTTTTTATCTTTGACTTGAGCTCTATGACTCATGCCTTAATTTTTGTTTATGTTCCCACTCTCCTTAAGGGCTCCCCACTCACTGTAAGAGTACATTGCAATATGCAACATTTTGTTATCTCTCTTATTTATTTCATAGCTGGAAAGTGAAATTAAGCCACGGAATGGGTTTTATTTGTGGAATCAGAGAAAGTGTTTCCACAAATGACCAGCAGCATCAGCAGAGCCTGGTTGTGTATGGTGCTGGGCCCAAAACATGTGTGCACTTAGAAATTCAGGCTGAAACTGGTGACTAGTGTGAGGAGGACAAAGTTTATTATTTTGATTTCTTTGAACCAAACAGATGAACCTCTGTAAACATCAGAAACCATAGCTTTGGAGAGAAGAGCTGCAGGTCTCCCTTCATGACAGTGATCCTGTGGATCTTGGATGTAGATTGAACAGTCTCATTAAAATTGTTGTGAGTTTGAAGTTAAGAGTACGTACAAAAAGGACCTTGGGGAGCACCCCAGGGAGCTGTTGGTAGGTGAATGCTGTGTCAAACCACATTAGCTCATTTGAAGCAATTAGTAGTGGGAAGAAGTGGGGTTAGGCTTCACTAGAGCAGTGGCTCTGAAAAATGGGTGTTGAACTGCATGCCTCCCCTGTTATCACGTCTCCCCTGGTGAATATTTTTGGAGAGGTGGAAGGTGGTGTTCAGGTGGGGGAAGCTGAGGCAGATGAGCACACACTCTGTGTATCTGTGTGGGGTGGGTGCTAGGGGAGTTCAAGGCTTCTGTTTTGCTAAGGGGCCATTTTTTGCCTAGGTGAGTGAAAAAGCTGTTTAGAGTTTCCTGAGTCATGTATTATTACTGTTATACAGCATTTAGGAGGTATTTGCTTTTGTTTTCCTTCTATTTGACTAATAGAGTTCAGCTGGGCAGTCCCTAATCCTGCTGGCATGTTACTGGAAGTGAAAGGTGGCTTTAGAAAGAAAATAGATCCCTGAAACTTAATTCAGTGGTGCCAGTTCCTGCTGCTGGCTGAGCAGACTATTGCTTGAAATTCTTGCTCTTAGGTGTTTCTTCTTATTTTTTGTTTTATTTGCATTAGGGAGAAGATAAATCTGTTCAGCAGCATCTGTGCATCACCACTGACATTTTAATTTTCAGTTAAAAGATTTTAATTAAAATCCAACATAATTTGGTATGAAAAATGAGATTGAATTGGTATTATACATGCAAACTGAACTAATGTCAATTTATGTATCAGTTTCAGGAACAGTTCTGTCTGATTAATCCAGGCAGTAGCAATGTTTGCTGGAAGGGGCTCTAGTTGCTCTTTTTGTATAATTCTGCCATTATTCTACCAAGATAATTACAGAGAGAGAAGCTTTATGTTGGCTTTTCCAGATTCTCTGTGATGGAGTTATTTTCTTTTTCTGCATCTCTGTCTCCTTTCTGGATGCTGTGTAATCATCCCTGCAAGACATGATTGCCCTCTGGGCTTCAAGGAGAGATTTGTGTGGAGAAAATGTTTGCTCTTGCAATGCCTCAAAATGTACCAAGTGTTTTTTTATTATTATTATTATGCAGGTTGCATTTGGAAAAGTGTTGGTGGAATCCCTTCATGACTCTATCTTAGCTGTGTGTCAGTGTGTGCTGTGTTCTTACACATCTTCACGCTGGTGATTGTGTGCCTGTGTGCTCATGCCCATGTGTCCTGTCTCAAGCCACAGGACTTAGCACAGCTTTACTCTCCGTTCCTTGTGTTAGTCATAAATGGAGTATAAACATGTCCAGGATGTGTATTTAAAATACATCTATTTGCCAAACATTGTCTCTTTGCAAAGGCTTAAATAGAAAACACAAGATGATTTTCCGGGCCTTAAGTCCCATTTTTCCCTGTAGAATAAACACCTGCATCTAATCAACTTAAGAGACATGTTCTCTGTCTGAAAATTCAGATTAAGCTATGGGCAGCATGTAATTTTCTTGGTGAGGCCGTGCATATGGACTGCTTCAGAACCTGGTTTTGGGTTTGTGTGGGAGCAGCTCTGTGCAAGGGCTGCTGAAACAAACATTTTTTCATGTCATCAGTGTAAAAGTCTATAAAAAGGAAATGGCAGAGGTAGTGGGGCACTTCTGTGTATATTTTATGGTATTACATGTATAACAGCTCTCAAATACAAGAAGGAAAAACAATTACAATGAAACTTTTAAGAAAACAGCATAGCCAAACCGATATTACCCAAACGGAGTCATTTATTATACCTTAATTATTGAGGAACTCATGGTGAAAGGAGTATGGTTTAAGGTGAGGCTTCAAGTCCATGTCTCCTGCCTGCCCTCAGATTATGTTTACGGTCAGAAATGAAAAGGGTTGTTTTTCAGGTATGTAGTCTGTCTTTTTTCTGGAAGATATTCCAAGCAATCATGTTAAAAAAACACTTGGGAATGATGTGTGGTGTCTTTTCTGCACTCGCAAAGAAACATTTTATTTTACCAAGACAACTGTTTGACTTATTTCTGCTGCATGCTGCTACATTCCTACCATGAAGATATGATTCACAAAACGTGTAGGTTTGATGCAGAGCTCGAGCAGTCTCTGAAAACAGAGGGTGGTTTTGTGGCTTGGTATTACAACATGTCAGCAGCATTCACAGCATGTCTGCCTTCTGTTTCCTGCATGATTGTGGGTGCCTCAGAGATCAGCAAAGCACTAAAATATCTCTTAAGTTTCACTGAATACAGTAGATCTGTGTTTAAACGCTTCGTTGACTCAGCAAGAGCTGGGAATGTATCATCAGATCTGTGCTTCATGCAAAACAAAGTAATGGCACTTGTGCTTATGTGGATATTACTCTGGAGTCAGATCTGTAGCTTCAGTGGTTGACACGTAAGTACCTCTGACTCTGTGTACAATATATGGGACATCTGTACTTGAGTTTTTCAGAAACAGGATGCAAGGAAAACCTGCTTCATATGCCTATTTGCCTACTGGATTTCAGAATTCAATTTCAAGCCCTGTGTTTTCAGGCAGCAGAGAAAGAGGAAGCTCCAAGCTTAGCATAAAGGTATCCAGAATAAGTGTGTCACCAAAAGTAAACTCTAAACTGTGGAAGGTAACAGCCCAGCTCAGTTAATATGCTAAAATAGTTCTACCCTTCCGTTCTTCACAGGTTTAGTTACATCACTTCTCCCGCTTCTGATAGCCATGTTGACCCTGAAATCAAAGGATGTATTCAGACCCCTTCAAAATTTGTCCTTTGTAATTTAGTATTTGGGCTGATTTCTGGATGGTGTAGTTTTCATAGTTTCATACACCTCCCCAGTGTGAGTTTATTCTGGGGCAAGTTCTTGTTGATAGGAGAAAACAGTTTTCTGTGAGAGTTTAGGAAGGAACCACAGATTGAGGTTGGGTTATGCCAGCTTTACAACCAAAATCCCTGTCTTGGTGTGGTAGTGCACAGTGCAGTGCTTGTTGAATTGCCACATTTCACTTGGAGCTCGGAAATCAGTGTTTGAGTTTTAAAATACCAGCAAATGGTTGCAGGGCGGAGCATTCTTTTTTCATGAGGGCAGTAATGCAGTTTCAGTTTGCTGAACTACAAGAGTGTGCTTTGATCAACAGAGTAATTCAGCAATTACAGAGTATCTGCTGTGCCTTACTTTACCCAGTAGCTGAGGAACTCAATGACAGGTAATGTGTCATTTTTAATTGTCTTTGGAAAATGAGTTAGAAATGTGTTATTTCCCAAAGTACATAGTTAAAAAACATGTTTGCCACTTCATTGCACACAAAGAGTTGATTATTTTTCTCTTAGTTACTAATGATCCCAGATGAAACCACCCTATGGGGAAAAAAAAGAAATTGATTTGACTTATGTATAGGCATAAGGAGGAACATATTTTAATAAGCTTCAATATTGATTCAAAATGAGAAAAAAGCAGGAACAAAACCCATGGAAATTAATAAGGTATGGAGTTTAGTGTCTGTGATAGTTCTAAAAAGATTTCATTTTTGTAAATCTGTGTGTAAAATATCTGATACTGTCACAGTGTTTTGTACTTTTCTCCTGACTCCAAACATGCCTTAAAATAGTATATCCAGAAAATACGCTACAGTTAAGAATGGGATTTTCACAAATCTCATACATTGCTCCTGTGGGCTAGATTCTGCCTTCATTAAATTGAGCTCAGCAAAGAACAAATGCCTTGTCAGCTAAGGGAATTCAGTGTGATTGGGATCAATGGGAGCATTAGGGCTTTCATATTTTACTGCAGCCTCTGCTGCTGAACTACAAGACAAGCATGTGCATACCATTTACCATATCCAAGGACATTGTCTAGGCTGTTTTCTATCTTTTCTATATTTTTGCTTTACGAAACATGATGATAGTGTTAGAAACTGCACTGCAAACAATGCATGCTGTATGCAGCAAGTAGAGCTGTTCTGCAATTACATAAGGTAGTTCAGATAAAAGAGCCTCTGTGTTCTGTGTCTGAGAGAGGAGAGTTAATTAAGACAGACAAATTCTCCCGGGTATAACAAAGCAGTTCTCTGGTTACAGCCCTGATTAGACTGTAGTTCTTCTAAATGCATTACCAAAGTCTTCATTATTATAATTAAACAGATAGAAAATATGTTGGCCCTTCATTGCATAAAGCTTTGCTGTAGGGTTAAGATGAGAAATTTCATCAAGAGCTTTGAAATGGAAAGCTGACAAGCAAAGCAAATTATTTCTCTAATTTCCTATAATTTTAAAAATTTTGTCCTTTTTAGTCTTCTATTTAAAGACAGACACTTAAAAAAAAATCTTAAGCAGTCTATTTACAGCAATATTATTTTCCTGAGGCAACCAGGTAGGAAAAACTAGTGTCATCTGTAAAAATGGAGCTCAGACACTGGCCTCTCCCGGGTGTGCTGCGTTTGGAGCAGCCCAGCCTGAGAATGGGTGTGCTCACCTGTGTCTGGGGCACTCACTGCTGCTGGCTCCTGCCAGGGTGCTTTCCTGCTTACCTCTGGCCTCTTCTTTCCAAGAGTTAGCAAGTCCTGCAGCTGAATAGAGAAGTTGCTGCAAGGTGAATAAAGGGGGGAAAAATATAAGTGTTCAGGAGCATTCATTGCTCATACAACTAAAGGAACTGATGAAAAATAACAAGAAAGAAAAAAGGAGGAAGTTAATATTTCAAGAAGAAATGGACTTTTTCTCAACATTTGTTTTTTCACTGTATCTGCTTATGTAAAAAACACACCATTAAATTTAGAATCTGTTCCCTGGTAGGAGGGATTACCTTTAAAAGTATCGAAAAGTCAGAGCACTGGGGTTTAAAAAGGAGCTGTTGAGGTGCTGTTGGATGAATAAATGCACAGTCACACCTATTTTAATCTAAATAGATTATTAACAAATGAACATTGTGACAGTGGGGACTAAATGTGTATGTTTGTAAGATTAAAACCTAAAATGAGCAACATCTGAATCACACACTTGTTACAAAGCATAATCTATTTTAAAGGGCCCATTGAATGCACAGTGAGTTCTGAGCTGATTTTCGTCCATGCAGAAGTGGTTCCCAGTGCTCACTAATGTCACTCTTCTGCTACCACTTCTTCACACTTGCAAAACTAAACGTGGCCGGTATTTAATGGTCCTTTAGTACCCTCTCTAATTGCTCTGGGCAGAGTGTGTTGGTGTTAATGACAACTGTGTTGATGACAACTGTGAACAATAAGGGAAGCTTGTGGTTTAGCAATGGGGCCTGTGGCTTTAGTCCTTGAGAAGGCAAATACCAAACTTGAACCTCTTAAAACCAAAAGCTCCCCCAACCCCCTGGCCCAGCTGCTCCTGCCACCACTGCTAGAAACCCTTTTCTGCCATGTATCCCCCCCAGGTGAGGGGATGGATGAAGACTCTGGCAGAAGCTGCCTTTTCTCCCAAGGTTCTGAGATTTGTGGGTCAGAAACATTTTGGAGTCTTGTGGAAACTATGAGACAAATCCAGAGTAGATAGTGTTTCCTCAGGGTCTTCCTGGGCTTCGCAGCAGAAGGAGGTTCCCACTCTTCTAGCTGCAAATCCAACATTTTTCTCCTTGCTCAACATTTTCTAAATGTTGCAAATGTACAAAACTATTGGAGATTTGAGGTGTTACTTTCTCCAAATAAGTGCTAAGTTATGTTGCAGCTGAAGTGTTTTTACACTGTGGTCAGAGTTCAAATTTTTTCTAAAACCCCTATAACCACTAATTCATAATGTTTAAATATTAACTGGATGGAGGCAATTACACCAGGTTGGTGATATACTGAAACTGTAAAAATGCATGTATAAAACCCAAGGAATTGTAATACTCAGGCATGCACATAGTTTAATTCTAAGATTAAAAAAAATATGATTACTTAACAAATATACATATATGACCAGGATAAAACTACATTATAATTGCATTCCTTTATTTGTTAAAAAAACCAAAACCAAACTTGCAACTGGGTTTTTTTCTCCCTAAGATATGGGCTGTGGGAAATAGAGTTTTACCCTTCAAGGTGGCTAATTTTGAAGGAATGTGATTAAAAATTGTAGCACATCTCCATAGCAAATCAATTATTCGTTAAATAAATTGGATGTTTATGATGCTGCAGTTTGCAGCTTATCAAGGTGCCTGTAACCTGCCTAATTTACTGCTTATTTTGATGAGTAATGAAAACATTCTTTGTCTGCATAGGTAAAAAAATTTGGAATATGCCTACTGATGACAGTCACATAATAAGATTTAATGAGGGCACTACACCTGTTTCTTGAATACTTCTTTCCTTTCTATTAATGGAGAAATCTATGTTTTGCTTGTAGGGGAGATGCTTAATTTGTCATACCGTTGCTAAGTGCACCACTGAAATCATTGTTTCACTTGTATGTTGTTTTCAGCCCTGCCAACTCCTTTAGCAGTGTAGGAGCACATTTCATGGCTTGAAACTGCTCTGATACCAGCAGGCATGTTTTATGTGTAAACCTTGCTCTTCAGCCCAAGGATGCTGAAAGGGGGATGTCTGGTATGCACTGTGCCCATAGTTGCAAAGCTATAAGCTGTAGATGGGAGTAAAATAAAATAAAAAGTAAAAAATACTTGAACTTTTGAGTCTGTGGTTAAGTACAGCCACATTTCAGTGCCCATGTTGTAGAGGAGCAATCAGAAAGCTTTCCCTAATCCTTGTTTCATCATGGAGCTTGTTGACAAGGTTGTCAACACAAGGGTTCAGAGAGCACAAAGAGGACAGGGGTGCCATGTGTGCAGGGAGGTGGATCACACCTCCACCCACACCAGGTGAGCTGTGCAGTGCCGGGGCTGCCGCAGGGATCTGTCCTGTGGGCTCCTGTGGGGGCGATGCCTGTGCCCCCACCGAGAGCCTGCACACCAGCTGTACAAACTCCTACACCTCAAGGGCACTCTCCTCAGCTGATGAACAATTTCCTCACAGGAGCTGATGCATTTATTGGATATGCTGAAAGCTGCTTTTCTCTCTCGAAGAAAATGAGGGCCTTTAGATAGCACGGAGCAAAATTTCACCCCAAGTGCATTGTAGGTCAGGTAAAACACTGCCCTATCTTGCCCAAATACTTCATATTTGGCTGTATGTATTTTATCTCAACCTATTTAATAATTCAATTGAGACTGACAATTGGAATTTTTAAAAAAATCCCATTAAACCAGTTTCATTACCTAATTTTATTGATTTTTGTAACTTCATTGCTAATTTTAGGTATAGGGACTGATCTGAATCAGCATAAATGTGATTAATGAAGAAATAATTTAAGTTGATTAAAAAGGGTTTAAAATAATGTGATTAGCCTATTGAGATTTGTGTGGCTTATTGGATTACACATTTTATTCCTGGAGGACTGCTGTAAGATTCAGAATGAAATTAAATTGGTCACCCTATTTTGGGCCCCCAGTGCTTGGTAATCTCCAGTGCCATGATAGCAGACCAGAAGGCACAGTCCCATTCAACCCTTTTCTTTTGGAAAAAACACAGGATTTAATTTTTGAGTTAATACCAAAATAATCAGGCAAAAAAAAATAGCACTGAAGTCTGGTCTGCTCTCCATTAAATAGGGCTTAAATGAAATCATGTTTGATCTCATGGGAAGGAATCAGGTGCTGATGAAAAAGTGATGAAGACTCTCCAGCCATCCTTGGGAGATTGTGACCATTGTCAGTTTTGCTTTTCTTGTTTAAAGTCTTAGCTTGATTTTGAATGTGTTGATTTCCAGGATTTGAAAGAATGTGTCACTGGATAGTACTGGTCTGCAGATAATCTTTATACAATCATCTTCATAATCAATGATCCTTTGGATTCCTTCCATCTCAGAATATTCTGTGATCTATAATATGTGACAACATTAGTCCACATTTTGAGTGTCTAGGGAACCCATAAGGAAATGTAATTTGAAGGACTTCTTAAAGTACATAGATTAAGGATTTAATTAAACTACTCAGTTGAAAGCATTGCATTCTGAATAAAAGTGTCCATATATCCCTTTATTAAGGTATGGGGTGTCTGTTAAGTCTTTCCATATATTAATGCACATTTTTATTAATATAATATTTATTAATACAGATAGTATGTGTATTAAACTAAAAGAATTTGTAATCCCTTACTTGAATGTGTTTTCCAGAATCATCCTGATTCTTGTGGTACTTGTGAACTTTCCAATTTTCAAAGTAATTTCTAAGAGAACATCACATGATGGACAAATACAACAATATTAGAACTTTTCTATCCTGATAGATACTATGTTTATACAACCAAGTATACTGTTTTGCATGTGATCTTTTTGTTATATTCTATGCTAATCATCCATGATAACAAAGTTGGCTTTTTTACCCAAAATTATTCTCCTGCATCAGAGTCCTGTAAATAAGGACTGGCCCTTGTGTTTTTAGAATTATGACCTTGTATTTGCTCCTTGTTGGAAGATACTTAGTTTTTTATGTATTGCCTGTCAAGCAGTCTTTTGACTGCTGACTCACATTCTGTTATTCATCACTGTTGAAACTTGGCTTTGTATCATCTCCAGACTCCATGTGTATTGATTTTATGCTTTCTTCTAGGTCACTCTAAAAATGCTAAATAGCACTGGCCTAAAGAATGGGTCCCTGCAGGACCCCATTTGAAGCATTTCTTCATGATAAGTGTTTCACGTTTACTGTAGCATTTGAAAGCTATTGTTTATCTTGTATTTGATCCATTTAATGTCTTCTGAGTTTATTTTTATTGCTGTATATTCTTAATCAAAATGTCATTCACTACCAAATCAAATACATTGTAGAGACCATAATACATTAGAGTCTATTACCATGATTTTATGTGTATCAACCAAACTTTTAATATCATAAAAGCACAGATACCAGGGTAGTCTGACAAGTTCTGTTTTCCATAATGTTGGAAATAGGTAATGCTAATAATCTTTTTATTCTTAATCAAATCTTTTTTCAGCTTTTCCATTATTTTGACAGTGAAAATTACCCACTCATAGGTGCAGTGCCAATCAAGTATTTAGAGGTGTAATGAAGGGGAGTACCAGTTGGGCATGTTTTTCTTTACCCAGCTCTTTCTAAACTTATTTGGCCTTTCCTCCTGAGTTGCTACTGGCATTCTCTTATTCTCTTAATGTTTGTCTCAGATGAATTCAAAGGAGGTTCTGTAACAGAATGAGGACTTGTACAATGGAGTTCTCCTGGGAATGCTGCAGCTGAAATCCCCTTTATCCAGACCTTGCTGCTACTACTTCTGCTTGAAGACAGAAAGTGTCTTTCTGTCTTTCTTGGGTTTATATTCCCTGCAGGATGATGAGTTCAATCCATGTCCAAGGTGCCCTTGCAGACTAAGAAGGATTAGAGTCTGTGAGCAACCCAAGCACCTGAAAATAACAGAATATTTCAGAGTAGTAGTGGTTGGAGACACTACATCCAATGAGCTGGCTCAGTCCCTTACAGACTGTAACCCTCCTTCTAACTGGAAGTAGATCTGGCACTTGGAGCATCCTTGGGGAAGGGGCTTTTTCCTCAGGGAGAATGGACAGTATCCATGAAAAATCTTCATCAGGTGGTGTCTTCTGTAGGCTTATATTGAGACATTGTGTGTATGTATTGAAGGGTCATACAGAAATCTGTTTCTCACTGTAGATGCTGCTTAATACATAAAGGGATAGTTACTTGCACTTGTGGAAACCAGTTGGATGAAACTTTAACAACAATGGCAGAAAGCTCTGTGAAGTGATAGCCTCATTATAGGCTCTCATGTTCTTGTGCTCTTGGAAGCTTTTCAGTCTTGGCTTCATGGTCCTACTTATAAAAAGGAAGGGAAAAGTAGTAACTTCAGCGTGGTATCATGCCAGAAAATAAACCCTTCTAGCATTGCGTGCTTTTTACTTCCAAAAAGCATTTCCAGATGGGGACTTTATGTGCTGCTGATTTTTTCTTTTGCTCTAATTTGTCATTTAAACAGCAAAGGTAAATCTTCAAGGTAAAATTGAATAAATTTGGTAGTGCTAGTCATTTAAAAAAGAAAAGGAAAAAAGCAAGTACACAACAAAGCATTTCTTAAACAGCAAATTATTCTGGTTCAGGTATTTTTCCTGAAGATCTGCTCCAGGCATTCTTTTATATCTCCTTCCAGCCTTGTACAACAGTACTCAAAAGTGGTTTTTTAGTAATGGAGCAAAAGAGGAATTCAGACAGGTCATTATAGTCTTACCTCCTCTTGAGCTTCTCCAGTGGGGACTATTGAGCATCCCAGAATAGTTCAGCTATTGTCTTCACTCAGTTTTCCTGCCCTTGCAGTACCCATTTTGCAGGGTGACTTTTTTAATGAGAAGCTGATCGTAGTTATTATTATAGGTCTTGGTGACAGTCCAGTGCCCATACCCAATGTCCTGGTAATCCTAGGGAACTGAGGAAAGCCTGCTGTAAATACAGATATTACTCACTGTTCCCCAGGACACTTTTTTTCCTGTGTCTGAGCTCCATTAGTCCTTGCTCTCTATGAATTATGGTAAAGGTCTGTCAGTGCTGAGGCTTCTGCATGGAGCTTGTGCTTGAGTTAAGCTGCTGGTTAGTGACAACTCACTGGCTTTGCAGACATGCCAGTGGGACTGTTTTGGTATTTGGAGAATTGTTGGACACTGTGTTCTGAAGCTGTTTCTCATGTATGTGTCCATGTCGTATTTTTGGTCGGCCTTAAGTTTTCTGTTTATTCCATTACGTGTGTAGCTCAGCTTTTAACAGTGCGTGTGTTAAATTTTGGATCTGGTCTTTGTTCCCCATGTGCACAAATCCCTGAATTAGTAGGAATTTTGCCTTAAAGAGGCTACCAAGGTTGATCTCACACCACTAACATCTGCTCTTGCAATCTTCTGAGCTGTGTTAGCCTAAGTGTGACTGGCAGGATCCCCATGGCTGCCTGCACCAGGGATAAGGTGGTTTGGCTGTTCAGCCCCTATGCAAAGGCAGCTGCTTCGTGCCATGAGTTGTCAGCCTGGATGAATTTTGAGTAGGCAACCTTTTCTTTGTTGACATGTGACTTGTCACAGTGGTATCTATCTGATACTTGGATCCTGCAGGCCTTGCCAAGAAAGATTAGGGGGAGTTTAGCTCCTTAATTTGATATTATAGCAGGGGCTGTGAGAAAAGTTGATAAAATCTGCAGAATGAGCAGTTCAAGGACGCTCTCTGAGGATGGCCGGGACATGGATGAGATTCACAGAAGACAGCTTTGTGTGCTAATGAATACTGGCTTTCAGTGATCATTGCTACCTGTTCTAATCATGTGCTGGTACTGTGGGTTCAAGCTTTGATATACATCTGATCAAATGGACTGAGCCTCACATGTGTATGAGATCCAGTTGCAGCCCTGGCCCAGGCTTTGACTGTGTTTTTTCTGGATGGTTTATATAAATCTTCCCTGCTCTGGCTTACTTCATTATAGAAAAATTACACTGCCATTCGTCAACCTGCTACACAGTGCTTTGAGTGCCATTAGTGACTCACTGACTTCTTTGCTTTCTGTTTAATGGTACATTTTCCCAGGGACTGGGATTCTGTCTTTATATAACTGAAATATCTAGAAGTATCCGCCAAAATAATAGCCTGTGGAGCTAATTAGTTTCTCTTAGAAAACAAAAAATCAGGTAATCAGTTGGCCAGTTAACTGGATCATCTGGAGTTTCCAGAGCAGATAGCTTTTAGGACTGTTTATTACAGTCTATTTGTGGGGATGGACTAAGCTGTCTATTACTGATTTCTTAGTGCTAGGTTCAGGAAATTAGATTGGATTAGAATTCAAAGATCAGAATCAAACTGGTGAAAATGTGAATTGTTTTTTGGGGATCACACTTGAAGAGTTTATCTCTCAGGATTATTACTGAATTTCACATCCTTTCACAGAAGCCCTGCAGGGCTTTTAGGTGTTTTAGGTCTTCACAGGTTTTTGGTGTCTTTGGGTAGGTGATAGGTTTTGCCTTTCTTATCCTCTTAAGCAGAATCCTGGAAGATTATCAGTGCTTTAGAGAGCCTTCAGGTGGCTTAATTTCAGACAAAAAATAATTCATGAACTTGACCTTTGTGTGCAGGTTTGCTATCTAGTTCTTATTACTGCCCTGGTTCCTAACTTTAGATGGGCAATTTATGTCCTGTAGTTTTGACAAAGAGGGTAGGATGAGGTGGAGAGCATGTTTACTCATTTTTTTTAAAATCCCACTTATTTATTTCTGTTAGCTCTTTGATTTAAACAGCAGAAGTTTGAGCAGTCAAAGGTCAGGGTGAATGGGGTGGAGTTTTCCCACAACTGCTGATGGCTTAGTGATCCTGCTGTTTATGTATCCAGTCCCTCTGACGAGGATGATGTGTTCAACAGGAGAGCTTCTCCTATTTTGGGAGTGTGCTTAGACTGGTGTTCTGAACCCCTCCTTTAGAAACATTTAGAAAATGTTACAATGCAGTTGGGCCAGCACACAGATATGTCTCCTTGGTCCTTAATGATTTCAGAGAAGCAGGCATATGCTGAAATCTAAGTCCATATTGGTCTTTGAGGTCTTGAAGTATTTTATATAATTGATATTATGCAGGCTCAGGAGCAGGAGGGAGATGGAGTCATCCTGTTAGGTCACCTTATAGGGGATAACCAAAGAACTGAAGGAAATCCTAGTTTTGAGTTGACTTGAAAAAGGTGTCTTGCCTTGGAGTCAAGGTTTCCCATGTAAGTGGGGATTTCGTTTTTGTGCATGCAAACTGATCAAGAGCTTGGTTGTCTCTGGTAGGAAAGATCTCAGAGTAGAAAATCTACAGGTTAGTTCCTCATTTTCACATTGATGTAGATGTCTCTTTTCTAGCAAATATTATCCTTTCTTTTTTCATTTTTCACTGCCACAATAAATTCAGTTCCATCATTACAAGCAACTGAGATTAAAGGGCAGTCCTAGGTCAGTTGCTGTCCTGTTACCTAGGCAAGATCAATTTTGATGGCCTTAGCATCTTGGAGAAAGACTTTCCAGCTCCAAGATTCAGGGCTGCATTTCATTGTGCTTGCTGATTGCTTTGGTTAATGAAGAGGAACAAGTGCTTTTGCATGGGTGAACATTGAGGAGAGGTTTTCTGATAACTTGCAGTGGCAATGTTCTTGGCAGGTAGCACAAGAGAGCAGGTTTCCTATTTATCCATGTAAGATGTTGGCAGCTTTTAGTTTGTTAGGTGATTGTATTTGTTCCTGTTCTTAGTGTCCAATAAAATGGAGCAGCAGTTTAGCCACTGGAGACACTGCAGCACAGTATTCTTAGCTGGATATCTTGTTTTAGAAGATCAATCTGTTGAAATTGGATTAAGGTAGAGATTTAAAGAAAGCAATAGCTACACTAAAGTTAGAACACAAAGTCTGGAGTTCCAGTTGAACAAGCATAAGTCAGTGGGGAGGCACAGAGTATCGAAATTGTCCTCTCCAGGCATTGATGTGAGTGGGGCTCAGTGGTGAGAGGACACTTCTTGAAGAAAACACTCCTCTGCTCTCCAGGGTGGTGACTGGGGATCTGGAGGTGTGTGGCCTGGCTAAACCGTGGTGTCAGGATCCAGAGTTGCTTGTTCAAGTATTAGGAGTGTGGTAATGCAAAGGCAAGTGCCTGGGCTGTCAGGCTGAGAAGACAGCATTGGAGCTTACAGAAACATCTTTTGACGTTTTGCAAGACTGGAATAATTAATTTTGTGATAATTATGAATGAAAACTTTCATATTATATCTAAAGTAAAAGCTCTCACTTTGAAAGAGTGAGTATGCTTCTAGTCTGGAGAGACCAAGAGGGGACTAGCCGATGCAGTAATGAGCTCAGTTAGCAATTGCAGTTTTGTGGGGTTTGTGTGTATTATACATTAGATGGAGGACATTGTTAGTATCAGTTAAAATAATCCCATCAGTATCAGTAAGATTTAAATCTTGTCAATTGTAGGCAGTTAGTCTGTGGATTAGGCTTGAATTCTGTTCAATTGATTGAAAGATACAGGGAAGTCTACTCTGACATGAAGTGCTGTTGCACAATTCTGATGTTCCTTACATACCACTAAGTACAAAACCGGAAGTATCCATCAAAAATAAAAGCAGGTAAAGATGACACAGAGGATTATCTAATCCCCACCAAAATCCCTGAAGGATTAAGACTGAGTGTTAAAAGGAAACTTTGTTGTTTGTCCCTGAGGTCAATTAGGTGTTTTTTTCCCTACCTGAATACCTGAAAAATGGCTGACTAATTCCCTGATTTACTTTGATCAAAAGACAAGGGTATCTTGGAACTAAAAATAAATGTTTAAATTTTTGCAGAAAATAAAGTATTTACATAACATTCGTGCCTCCCTAGTTAAGACAAAATGTTGGCCCTGTAGACAAATCAGATGGGCTGCTCTGATGAGATTTCCAGATCTGGCCCTAAGGAACCTCTGTCAAGGAATGAATCACTGTGGGTTCAAGGCCATTAATACATCTAACTATATGAGAAAAATAATCCTAATTAGTCATCAATCTTAAATCTAAATATTGCTCCTGTGAACATAAGGAAACAAAAAAGAAGAGGCTCTTCTAAATCCCATGGAATAATCTGCAGCATTCGTTTGTATTCATTAGCATCTACTGCCTGAAGATTTTCATAGCCAAAGCTGTGTATTAAAGCACAGTATGTTAATGTAGGAACACAATATTTTAGCATAAAACTGTAATTAAAAAAGTAGCTGACCTGAGGCACTCACTTTGTTGACTTTCTTCCTGTTTCTTTGAGACCCATTCTCATAATAAATACTAAATAAATGGCAAGAGTAATTATTCTTGTCAGTAGAAGTCTCTGTACTAGTTTAATGAGAAATCTTTGTCATAAGTAGTTTAGAGGTCTTAATTTTGTTCCCAGTAGATCTCATGCCTTTAAATTCAGTAGTTAGGGGCTTGAGGTTTTGGAAATATTTTGGATGTTGAATGAAGTGAGTGAATGACAAGAGCAATTCTGCAGAAACATGCATACTGACTAATTTGCTAAAAGTATCTATACAGACATGCAAATGAAGTGTGGAGAGATTCTTATGGGCACCAAAACTGATGCTCTGTGGCTTGGGGAGGTACAGACAGTAGCTCAGGTCCTGCTCAGGCAGTGCAGAGCATCAAAGGACAGAGATGGGTGGATGGAGGGCCCTGCTAGAGCAGGGCTTCTACACAGGATTTGCAGAGGAATTTGAATGACCTGAGGGAGGCTGAATGACACAGCAGATAAACTGCAGCTGAGAGGAACCAGCTGTTGGGGAAGGGAAGGGAAGCCCAGGCTGCAGAGGGTTTGGGAGTCAGGGGGTTTGGTGTCTCAAAGCAGATCCCCAGGGGCTGTGGGGAAGCTGGTGCCTGGTGCATGTCTCATGTCTGGGCCTGAGGCAGCAGGGTGGAGGGCTGAGTGCTTAGGCCCAGCATCAACATTTCCTTGCCTTGGGGCTCCTTTTCCATTCAAAATCCAGGCAGCAGAGGTCCCTTCAACAACAGAAGGCAGAGAAATAAGGAAGTATTGCTAGTGGCTAGGGAAATAAGAGGGAAAGCAATTGGAACAAGTCTTTCACAATTAATTGCAGTCTTGAGTGATGTTTTAAAAATATTTTGGTAGCTGTTGGATAGTTTACATACTAATGGGGTAGATGAAAATCATGCAGAGAAAAGAATGATTTATACTTTATAATTATTGCGAGATGTTTTGAGTTGATAATATGCAGGGAAAGGTTCAAATTTAGTTGCTGCACTAACATTACAGACAGCTTTGCAGGCAGCTGGGTTTACATCCAGCAGCGAGAAGCAGTTGATACTGAAAAGACAGTCATGTGTCTGGCTGAGTATTTTCTCAAGAGGAGTTAGAATATATATCCTAAATACAAAGGCTTTGGATTTCTTGTCTGGCTGTCTATTTTCCTGCAGTGCTTTGTAGTTGTTGTACAGAGAAATGACCAGAATAACTACTTACTCAAACAAGTGGGGAGACAAGAGAGTGTGATATATCTGCTTTGAAACTGGACATAACATATACAACTGGATAGTGCCTCCTCACAGCTGTAGCAAGTTGCTGAGATCTGGAAGACAGTTTAATAGCTGCAAATGTCACTCATGAAAACTCGCTATCTCTAATGCCACAGTCAATCAAGTCGCTTTATAGCTCAGTATAGTTTGTAGCTCAGCAGGGAACTGAATCATGGGAAGGAATAAGATGTTGTGTTTTGAGGTTAAGAAGAACATTAATTATCTTTACATAAATTTACCTTTTCTACTATTTATGCATTTGTGGAATGGCCAAAGAAAACCTGCTAATTTTTTTTTAATGTAATTATCCCACAGGATCCTTCAAACCAAAAATGTGGAAGAAAGAAAACAGTGTCCTTCAGCAGCATGCCATCAGAGAAGAAAATAAGCAGTGCCAGCGACTGTATCAGCTTTATGCAGGCTGGGTGTGAATTGAAGAAAGTTCGTCCAAATTCCCGGATTTATAACCGTTTTTTTACTCTGGATCCTGACCTGCAGGCTCTTCGCTGGGAGCCTTCCAAGAAGGATCTGGACAAAGCCAAGCTTGATATTTCTGCTATAAAAGAAATCAGACTAGGGAAGAACACAGAGACATTCAGGAATAATGGACTTGCAGATCAGATTTCTGAGGACTGTGCACTGTCGGTAATTCACGGTGAGAACTATGAGTCCCTTGACTTGGTTGCCAATTCAGCTGATGTGGCCAATATTTGGGTATCAGGATTAAGGTACTTAGTTTCTCGTAGCAAACAACCCCTGGACTTGATGGAAAGCAGCCATAATACCCCACGGTTTGCCTGGCTAAAAACTGTGTTTGAAGCAGCAGATGTTGATGGCAATGGCATAATGTTAGAAGATACAGCTGTGGAGCTAATAAAGAAGCTTAACCCCACCTTAAAGGAATCAAAGATTAGATTAAAATTTAAGGAAATTCAGAAGAGCAAAGAGAAACTGACAACACGAGTAACAAAAGAAGAGTTTTGTGAAGCGTTCAGTGAACTTTGCACAAGACCTGAAGTGTATTTCTTACTTGTGCAGATATCCAAAAACAAAGAGTACCTGGATGCCAATGACCTCATGCTGTTTTTAGAGGCTGAGCAAGGAGTGACCCACATAACAGAAGAAATGTGTCTAGATATTATACGCAGGTATGAGCTTTCTGAAGAAGGGCGATTGAAAGGTTTTCTTGCAATCGATGGATTTACTCAATACTTATTGTCCTCAGAATGTGATATTTTTGACCCAGAGCACAAAAAGATTGTCCAAGACATGACACAGCCTTTGTCACATTACTACATCAATGCATCCCACAATACATATCTAATAGAAGACCAGCTCAGAGGGCCAGCTGATATCAATGGTTATGTCAGAGCTTTAAAGATGAGCTGCCGGAGTATTGAACTGGACGTCTGTGACGGCCCAGATAACGAACCCATTATTTGTAACCGCAACAACATGACATCGCCACTTGCCTTCCGAAATGTCATCGAAGTAATAAACAAATTGGCCTTCTTTGCCTCAGAATACCCTCTTATTCTGTGCTTGGGGAACCACTGCTCTGTACAGCAGCAGAAGGTGGTGGTACAGCACATGAAAAGAATCTTTGGAAACAAACTGTACACAGAGGCACCTTTATCCTCAGAAGCCTACCTCCCATCACCTGAGAAACTGAAAATGAAGATCATTGTGAAGGGGAAGAAACTGCCCTGCGACCAGGATGTATTAGAAGGAGAGGTTACAGATGAAGATGAAGAGGCTGAAATATCCCGAAGACTGTCAGAGGACTTCTCAAGGGAACCAAAACTGATCTGGCTCTGCAGGGAGTTGTCTGACTTGGTGTCCCTATGCAAATCTATCCAGTACAAAGACTTTGAGACGTCCATGAAATCCCAAAATTATTGGGAAATGTGCTCCTTCAGCGAGGCAGAAGCCAGTCGGATTGCAAATGAATACCCTGAAGATTTTGTTAACTACAACAAAAAGTTTCTCTCCAGGGTGTACCCGAGTGCTATGAGGATAGACTCCAGTAACTTAAATCCTCAAGATTTTTGGAACTGTGGTTGCCAGATAGTGGCAATGAACTATCAGACCCCGGGGCCCATGATGGACCTACACACTGGTTGGTTTCTACAGAACGGGGGATGCGGGTACGTTCTCAGGCCTTCAGTGATGCGTGACGAAGTGTCTTATTTCAGTGCAAATACCAAGGGTATTGTTCCAGGGGTCTCCCCCCAGGTCCTACATGTCAAAATTATCAGTGGTCAGAATTTTCCAAAGCCCAAGGGTGCATGTGCAAAAGGGGATGTCATAGACCCCTACGTCTGCATAGAAATACATGGGATTCCTGCAGACTGCACCGAACAAAGAACTAAAACTGTGCAGCAGAACAGTGATAACCCTATTTTTGATGAAAGCTTTGAGTTCCAGATCAATCTACCAGAGCTGGCCATGATCCGCTTTGTTGTTTTGGATGATGACTACATTGGGGATGAGTTCATAGGACAGTACACCATCCCACTGGAGTGCTTACAGCCCGGATACAGGCACATCCCACTGCGCTCCTTTGTTGGTGATATCATGGAGCACGTTACCCTCTTTGTTCACATTGCAATAACCAACCGAAGTGGAGGCGGGAAGGCACAAAAGCGGAGCCTCTCAGTGAGGATAGGGAAGAAAGCAAGGGAGTACACCATGCTGAGGAACACTGGCCTCAAGACTATCGATGACATCTTTAAGCTGGCAGTGCATCCATTGCGAGAGGCTACTGACATGAGAGAAAATATGCAGGTATGAGACTTCCATTGTGTGTGTTTGTGTGTCCTGAATGTGGAAGTGAAAGTCCTGGTGTGAGCTGCTGCTAGCACAGGCTTGCTGAAGCTGGTGGAAGCTGGTGAAACTTCAGACCCACAGCTCTTGTCAACCTTTAAATGGAATTGGCAGGCTGATAGTTAGAGGTGCTAACTAACAAGCAAACATAGGCAGAAATGTTTTAAAAATCAATATGCCCTCTCCAAACATGTTTTACTGGTCGATTTTTTTTTTCCTGAGAAAGCAGAATTGAGGGTACATTTATGTGCACTGCCTCTGGTCCCAAATACAATATTTCCTCATTGGTTCTAGAAAACATCAACAAGCTTTTGGTTTTCTAACTGAATGAGCATTATGCTCTTAATTTTCTTTGGCTGAGTATAAGAAGCAGTGAGTGGATGTGTCATTAAGGTTTTGTGTACACCAAAGAAACCCACTGTACAATGAGCAGCATGTTTTCCCAAGTGTGTGTTGCCACTGTTTGCCCCAGGGCTGCAGATGTTCAGCATAGGCACTGAATGCCACTTGGATTGCAGTTTCCTCCCTGCTGAATAGCTGTTTTGTCTTGGCTGGTTGAGAGCTGGCACAGACACCAGTGCCATGTCTTGGCTCAGAGGGTCCCCTGGCACTGTCCCTGCATGTGCTGCTGCATGCAGCAGAGCCTGCTGTGGCCAGCAGCATCAGGGCCCAGGTGCACAGCACTGTCACAAGTGCTTGGGTTAGACCTTGGTGATTGGCAGGATGTGAAGTGGCAGCAAAGCCAAACAAGAACATCCCAAGTGCTCTCTTCTGTGGTGCGAGCGACTGGAGGTTGATTAAAGGACAGCTCAATTCAGATCTCCAGGCACTGCCTAGAAACAAAACTGAGTAGAATTAAACAATGAGTTTTGCTTAATAAATAGCTGGAATCGGCTGTAGCTATCTCCTTGGTAAAGATACAGAAACAGTTCATTTTTTTTCTCTCAAAAACAGGACAAAACCACATAGCACTTCATTGACCCCACTCTTCTGGATGGAGTCTAAAGCAAATGAAATGTTGACAGCTGGAAAAGTTTACAAAATGACATAAGCTTTAAATCACTCTCAAAGGAATAGTCTCAGCATATTTTTAAGAATGGGAAACTCTTCCCAGCCTTTCCTTTCCTTCAGGCTTTGAAAGTAACTAGTTTGAACTGCTGACTCCACCTTCTGACTAGGTCAGGCACTTATATATGAACTATATAAATGAAAATACTCTGAATTTGACTCAGAAACAGTATTAATGTGCCTTCCAAGCAAAAGTTCAGTAAAAGATCATGTTCTGGGGAATGCTGTGTAAAGACACAGTTTTGGATTGAACGACATGCTGTCATATTTAATTAATGATAAAAACTTAGCCAGGCATTGCCTGATTACTGGGGTTTTTTCAGCAAGTTTTGGGAGAAACATTTGCAAGGTATGGGTTGTTATAATACTCTTACTTGGGTTGTGTGCATCTTGGTCACTCCTTGTACAACTCAAGAAGCTAAATGATGGGTGCACGTCAGCTGTATATCCTCTGACCTGATAAATACATAAGTCCTGGCATGTCAGTTTGGTTTGACCTGTATATCCAGTATTGATTTTCTTACATGTGACCTATGAAGGGGAAAGAGTGTTTGTGTATCTTTATGGTGTGATAATGTAAGGCTGAAAACAAAGTGAGTTTTTCCTGCTTGCCTTTCCCATGGGAAATGCAAAGTCTGTCAAACTTGTTCTTGCTGGAGGATGATAATGATGGGAGAACAAAGTGATTGCAGCATCAAAAGTGATTGGAGTCTAAGCAGTTGGGAAGAGAAACAGCATTTTAGGCTGATGGTTTAATATGCTGGGGACCAGAACTTGTCCCTGTTAGGGCTGGATTTGCAATGCAAAGTAGCTGAGGAGCTGGCAGTTGGGATGCCTGAGCCTGGGAGAAAGCTGGAGCTGGCTGTAGGCTTCGGGACAGAGAATGGGGCTGGCAGGGAATTCCTGTGTGAGATGGAATCCCGTGGTCCATGGAGGCCCCGGGGATGGTGAGCAGTGGGATAGCACTGCCTCCCATCAGAGAGGAGAAGAAGAAAGGGCTGTCAAGGTAATGGCAGGCGGTGGGGGGACTGAGTGGTGGGTGGCAACACGTGCTGAAGTGTTTGTGTCCCTTCCCCAGAACGCCATGGTGTCGGTGAAGGAGCTGTGTGGGCTGCCGCCCATCGCCAGCCTCAAGCAGTGCATCCTGACCCTGTCCTCACGCCTCGTCAGCAGCGACAACGCGCCCTCGGTGGCCCTGTGCATGAAGGACACCTTTCCTTACCTGGAGCCTCTGGGGACCGTGCCCGACGTGCAGAAAAAGGTCCTGGCAGCGTATGACCTGGTAAGCACTTCAGGACTGCTACCTCCGCCTTTCCCCGCTGCTGTGAATGGGGCAGACTGTGCCCGCGGGCTTTCACACGCCCAGGTGTTCCAGTTAAATAAACAGGGCTCTTCAAATGACTCTGCGAAGTTGGCCTTTAATCACCGCGATGCCACACTGAGCTTTTTGTAGTTGTTTCCTTTTTTAAACATGGTTGTAGCTAGCACAGGTTGGCATTTGAAAAGGACTTTATTTACAAAACGAGTGGCAATTCAGCCTGTGCTGGCACTGTTAGTCCTTGTCCTTGGGAGGCAGCAAGATTTGTGTGCTGCCCTTTGCTGGCCTCCCTGCAGCAGAGCACAAGGCCAGTACATAGGGAGCTGCAGCATGGGAGTTCCCAGGCAAAGCTGAGCCCTCGCTTTCCCTACACTTTTCAGCAGCACAGTTGGGTACTGCCCCTGTCCCTGTCAGATGAAGTCAGTGTTGCTCTTGGGGAGGGCATGGCAGGGTTGAAAGGGAAGGCTAAAATGCCAATTTTCTTGCATGGGGAAGGAGAGGTCAGTATGGTACAGGAATGCTTACACAAATGTAGAGACACGAACTGGAATCCTTCCAGATGAGTGCTGCTGCTCGTTGTATGACATATGTCACTGCTGTGGGTGACTGAGCAACAGCTGTGCGTGACTCTCAGCAGCAGAAGTTGCTGTCACACTGTGCCTCTTGGGCCGTGGGGGTGCCCCGCTGCTTCCCGACCTTTTTGGCAGCGTGCAGCAACCGATAGCAAGATGCACAGTTCTGCCAAGCCTGGCTTAAGCACTGCACTGTGGCAGCAGACTGAATCACGACTCATGTTCAGAGGACAGCAGTTTTTTCTGCAGCTTACCTTCACAAGGTGTAAAATGATGAATAATGCTGGGAGTGTCAAATTGCTTCCAGAGACCCTGATGTGTTGCAAAGCTATTGCAGCTTTGACCAACTGTTCAATGTGCCAAATGCCCACCTCCTTCCCATCTCATTTTTTGCCTTTATAACACATTTTCAAGGAAAAATCAGCTTGTGGAATGGGGGAAGACACTGATATTGATTAAAACAGAAATACTAAAAGTACTCTGAAATAACCCCTGGGTTCCTTCCAGAATAGTTTCTATTACTTGGAAGTGATTAAGTTATGGTAATAAAATGCCAGCTGTAACAATACCAGAACAAGGATTTGCAAATCCAGTTGATTGCCTTATTTTAGATGGAACTTTTCTGGGTAGATTTGTTACATGGTCTCATGTCTTTCTGAAAAAGCAAATACCACATAAATAAGAGATTTTTCTGTCTTTGGAGGCCTGCTTAATGGAGTTTTACCAAAATGAATGTGTCATCTCTTATCTTTGTAATTATATACTGAAGAGTACACATGGGACTTTTCAAGGCCTTCTTGTACTTTGAAAACAGTTTTTCAATTTAAATAGGTGAAAGGCCTCTTTTGGATGTAGACAGAAACACTTGTACAACTGTTTTAAATAATGGTTGTTCTCACATTTGTCTCCGATGGGGGAAGATGTAACTTGAATGTCAAGAGAGCATGCAAACAGTTTAAAATCAGAGAGAGAGAGAAGGGAGTTGTGCCTTGCCTACGTAAGGATTGATTTGAGATATAATTCTTTTAAGGAGAACATGATTTTTTTTTACTTGTTTTGGCTGTGACGGCCTCTTCCTTTGCTAAAACTATTCGCTTCTGAAAAAGAAGGCTGGATTTTATAAGTGGTTTTGCTGCATTTTGGATGTTTGCCTTTTGAGACAATGCCAACAGCAGAATATTGAAATCTATTTAGCCTTTTCTGTGTTTGAATAAATGAACTGTCTCTATCAATTTTGATAGTTGAAATCACAGTGTGGGAAGGGGTTTGCATTTTGAATGTTGACAAGGGGCTTCTCCTCGCTGTATAATGACTTCATATAATCCAGGGTGTATTTCTTTTTAATACTTCTTTTTTTGTGCAAATGAGAGCACAAGGAGATGTTGGTGGAAAGCAAAAAAAAAAAAGAATTAGCTTATTTATTGATTTAAATTCAAGATACACTACAGCTCAGCCTTTTATATTGTTGATAAATACAGCTTCAAGGAACTGGATCCACAAGTGCTTGCTGCATGTCTCTTCACTTCAAAGCACTTTTCGAATGAAAAGGCCTAAGAACATTTTTAAATGCATAAAATAAAATCTGTTTTTGTTGGCCTGTCTCTTGTATGAATAGGCTCTACTACTTAAATCCTTTTACAGTAAAATGGAAAAAAGTTAGACCCTAAATCTCACAGGGTGAGTGCAGGTCTGCCTCACTCACTGGGCCCCACAGCACAGGGAGCTTGAGTGCTGGGCAAACACTTCCTCACCACCTCTGAAAGCACTACATGTGCCACATTCTTTAAAAGCCTGCTTTGAAAATAATTTCTGGTAAAAACAGCCCTAGTGTGTTAGAATTTTTTCCCCTTACAGAAAATTGCCGACTGAATGTACTTTATTTTACCATGGAACGTATAGACTCTGCCTGTGTGCTTAATGGGGCATAAACAGGGCTGAGGGTCCAGGGAAATGGAGGTGCAAATGCTCAGAAAGCTGCCACAATGATCTGGAAAACAATTAACTGTCTGTTCCCTCCTGCTTGGCCTTTGTCAGCTGTGAGATAGACAAAGAGCCGTTTGTGCAGTTTGTTTGTTTTTTCCTGGGCAATTAATTTTACCATTGTACTCTGCATTAAATATTTTCTTTTGAGAGAGACCTTATTAGAATAAAATTTAATGTGCTTTGTTTAAGGAACCGGAACAATTTGTCAGGTCTGTGTTCCTCTCATTTTATGATGGCACTGCAGTGGTTTAGTGGAGCTGTACTGTTGGGCGTGGAAGAGGCTTCATTGGTAATACTGGGTTGTACAGGAGTTTCTGCAGAGGAGAGCAGGGAATAGGATTTGCCTAAATCAAGAAAATAAGGTGGACTGTTGACAATACACAGACGTTTTTGAAAAGTGTGTCAATGATCAGAAGTACAGTGTAGAATGGCTAATTTCAATTTACAGCTTTAGTTGATTCCATACACAGAACGTGATGAATGGGTTCTGGTCATGCTGTCGTTGCTTCCCACACACACATCCTAGGACAGTGTACTCTGCCACTTTTAGAGTTGTTTTTCAGAGCTTTCCTTTCCCCTGAGGAAGGGCTCTCACTCTGCCTCTCTACCTCTTTGCTCCCCCTTGTCGGTGGTTGCTCAGGTGGGCAGCATGTGCAGTGTGCCTCACAACCTGTCAAATTAATGCTGGTGTTCTTTGACTGCACCTCAAAAAAGGAGTTATTCCATGTGAAGAGAAGGGATGGGGCCCAGCTGGACCTGACAGATGGTTGAATTATTCATTGCAAACAGTTATCCTGTGAAGTTAGGATTTTTTTGGTTGAGGATTGTTTGGAAACAGATTGTGGTTACTGTGTCTGCACAATATATTCATGTGCTGATGCAAGCATGCATGAACTCAGGGACACTAGTGCACTTTGCATTTCAGTTATTGGTTAAGCATTATTTTTCTCCAAGGTCAAATGATTGAATAATTTGAAAATCAAAAGCAATAAACAAGTGATAATAAATGTTCTTGGTATTACCCAATCTCCTGGCTCATGTGTATACAGATTTTTTTCTAAGAAAAATGAGATGTCCAAATTATCTTTATGTGTTTTCAAATTGTAAATAACAAGAAGTGTAAAAAAGATTGAACAAATGAAGCAATTTGTTATATAAAGTCATGTTGACATTAATGTTTTTCTCTGTATTCAAGCCTGATCTTGCTGTGTTGTAGCAGACAGTTATGGAAAGAGAGGGTGACCGCAGGTACTGCTGAGACATGGAAGGGTAGTTAAGAACATTTTGGCCAACATGGAGATGGATTGGGGATTTTTGAGAGGAGAAGAAGCATCTGTGAGGTTGCTGGGAAGTAAGTAGAGGTATTTAGTGGCAGTGGTTTTGTTGAAATGGGTATTAGTCCATGCATGCTAGTAGAAGTCTGCTGAGGTATGCGTGAGTTGAACTGCTCTTTGTCTGCTGTTCTTTCATATCCAGTCTTTTTGGGCTTGGTGCAGGCATGAATACATTCCCAAGAAGTCCTTTTTCCCAGTTATTATGTAAATGCAAAATGACTAAGTAGATTTTTGTGAGCTTTTTCACTGAAATTCATACCTCAGCTGGGATGGAGTCATCCCCAGAGGAACATTTTTCACAATTCTCTAAGCAGCTGAAGACAGGGGATATTGCAGAGCAGAGCATCCACTGCCAAAGAAGTGTCATAATGTACTGACGTCAAATACGGTCCAGCACATGGACATTGTCTTGAATTTATATTTGTTTTAAAGAATTTTCCATCCAAAATTGGACATAGGCTTGGAAAGTCAGTTTCTTTTTCCACTTCTTATTAAGGAAAGTCCTGTTTCTTTCTGTTTCTTTCTTCCTACAATCCTCTCACTCACTGCTCTCAGTTTCTTGCTCTGATTGCCCATGTCCATTAGTCACTTCTAAAACAGAACCTGAAAAGAGTCAAATCAGAACTTTCCTTAGAGAGGGAAGTTCCAGTTGGGTACTTCAGTTATGCTGTTTTAGCATCAGCATATTGAAAACTGACCTCTCTCTCTCTCTCTCTCTCTCTTCCTCCATTGCTCCTGTTGTTCTGTAAAGGACTGGTCTTCATGCACAGATCACATCCTGCAGCAATGGTTCCATATTTTCCCAGAAATATTTCTAACTGAAAACATGAAGTTGGAATCTAAGGTGAATTTTATGCAGTTTCTTCTCCACTTTGTGTCAGTAAGGTATTTCAGATGTTTACAGCTCATGTAACCATCCTTGAGAGCTGTTTCTCATGCTGGGCTGTTGCAGGAAAAGACTTGGATACTGAAATCCAGCTTGAACTATATTAGGACAGAGACAAGGTGAGGGACAGAATGGTAGCCAGCAGCATTCTTTCCCGTGTGCTGGCACTGCATACCCGTCTTTCTTTTCTTGCAAAACTTGCTGACACACAATTGATGGCCTGGTTATTTCTTGTCCCAAGATGTGTACAAGAAATGCTAAAGGGAATTCTCTTCAAATTTTCATGAGCGCAATTTGCTCTTCAGCTGTTTTTAAAATTGGTTGTGTTTCTGTAACCTCCTTTATTTTTGGTCAATGGTGGGTTTGGTTTGTTTTTGAGGTTTTGTTGTTGTTTTGTTTTTGTAACCAGGCAAAACTTCATTGTCAATGAAAGGCATAGAAGAGTTTGGGACAATGGCCATGAGGAGACACCTAAGAGAAAACTTCATTTTAGTCTGATGTTCAGTCAATTTCTGTTCTAAACTTTGGAATATTTATGAGAGGCTTCCTTGAGCTGTCCCTTTTTTCTCATTTATCTTTCCAGCATGAGCAATACTTTAATTTGCCACCAGGAGCTTTTCGTCTCTTTTTTTGTCTTTTTTTTAGTGAGACTACTGCGTTAATTTCCTCTCTCCTTTTCAGTTTATAGAATAATTCACAATGAAAAGAAGAAATTGGTCTTTAGCACAGGAGTTAATTAAAGTAAAAAGAACATTCTTTTGTTCAGTCTGTACTGATCCTGTGATTAAACTGCCCTTAGTACAGGCAATAAATAACCCTGTTAATTTCATGTGAGTATTATGATGCCCTCAGTATTAAGATATTTTAAATTTCACTTAAAATTTATTTAGTTTAACAGAAGTGACAAAGTAAAGCATTGTTCTTTGTGTGAAGCACTGGGATTTAAAATTTTATATTCCGTGCTATTCTTAGATACTGAAGTGAGACAGGTCAGTTATGTTTTCAGCCCTTGGTCTGTTTCACTTTCTGGGTCTCATATACTGGATAAGGAGAGAACTTCTGGGTTTATGCCAGCTCCTGCTTCCTATGCTTTTTTTGAGAATCCACCATGATTGTTACAGAGAGGTTCAGGTGAATTGAGATGAATCAAGTTTATACTTCTTCTCTACACTGGAATCAGGTTTTGTGTGCTTTCATTCTTGTTTTTGTCCAATTTTCTCCTCACCTCTCCGGTTATGTTAAACACATTGATCAGCAAAGTTTATCACCTTCTTTCTGACATGGGAAATGCAAGTTGTCCCAAGAAATCCTGCCAGCTTCAGCACCTGATAGAAATTTCCTCCCTCCGAGTAGACCCAGATTCCAACATCCATCCTCTAAAGGTTGCTTTTCAGTAAATGTCACTTGGATGTTAATCCCTTGGAAGTCAGCATTCAGGAGCTAACACACTCTGGTGGAACACAGGAGTCCTGAGGGAGTAGGACATCTCTTGCTCTGTGAGAGTCGCTCACGGAAGCGAGCTGCCGTATGGGAGCTGACATTAAACAGATCCTGATGGGCTCCAGCCAGATGGCTGGGACTGCACAGCTGCCTGGAGGGCTGCTCAGTGCAGATCTGAGCAGAGGAAAGGTGCATGGAAATTCATGCTGCAAACATCAGAAAGGTCGCTCTTCACTTTTGAGATACGTTGGTGGGTTTCAGTATATTACTGGCAAAAGTGGGCTTGAAAATCTCAGACTGTCCTGTGATATATGGGGTTACCTTCCCAGCAGAAAATCTCATGGTCTTCCACATTGTGTTTTTAGGGCTTCTGGTTCTTGTCTCTTGTAGAAGTAGGTGACGTCCTCTAGCAGGGTTTCAGATGTGATGGCAGCTGGAAAAGCAGGGAATGATTCTGACTGG
This sequence comes from Trochalopteron elliotii, assembly GCA_024734555.1. Classification (NCBI taxonomy): domain Eukaryota; kingdom Metazoa; phylum Chordata; class Aves; order Passeriformes; family Leiothrichidae; genus Trochalopteron; species Trochalopteron elliotii. The sequence continues at coordinate 3,410,773 of JANPWX010000331.1, read as the reverse complement.
GAAATCATGGACTCATTTCAAAACTAGTGACAAAAAAGTGTATCTAGATGCCATGACCCTATGCTGTAACTTTATTCCTGGATAGCAGTTATTTGCCTGTTGTACTCTCATCTGTTTGAATCAGTCTGTTCTTCCAAGTGAACACCCAGGCTTTGTCCTTGCCCTGTCCTGTTGTTGCCATCTTTTACAGCAGTGTTAGGAAGCAGGATCTTGTGCCCTCTGAAACTGCATGTGCAGCCCTTGGGGGAGAGTCTGGCCTGTCATGCAGGGTCCTGCACACTGTGTTATCAGAGGTAATAAAGGTGCCATAGGCCAACCAAAATCTTATAACTGGCTTGGGTCCCATTATTTCTACCCTAGTGCATTAATTCCTAGAAGAACATGTGAGGAAGGATGCCAGGTGATGAACTGAGGTTGTCCCTTAAGCCCACTCACTGAGCTGTGGAACTCTGAAACCACTCTCAGGAGACAAAAGCTGCTTATTTTTGGCAAGGTTACTGCTAAGCAAGAAGATGAGAACAGGTTAAATTCTGCTACATGATCTGTTTTTAATTGTTTGTTCTTGCTGAGCTGAGAGCAGTGAGACTTTGATGTTAGCATCAAAGGAGTGGAGGGCTGCTCTACCTACTCTGCAGTAAGGGAAAATTGACATCCTAGTGCTACTTTCCTCTTAAAAAATGAATAAAATACTTTCATGTCTGAGAATCCTTAAACAGGTGTACCAGAAACTCCTGGGAGAGGGTTCAGCAGTTGCATGATTCTCGAGCCTGCTTTTTTTGTGCTTGGTAGGTTAATTTCCTGTGGCTGTGTATATATGTATGTGTGTATGTATGCATCTGTATATATAAAAACCTCACAAGTGACATTCTGCTTGAGGGATCTGAGCACAGGAGAGTCTGACACATTGGCTGTCCTGTACCAGCTTAGCTGCAGCTGACCTCACAGGGCAAACCTTGCTGCTGGGGAAGAAGCTCAGTCACAGCCCCAGTGGGGACCCAAGCCCAGGGTGATGGCTACAGGGGCCATGGAGATGCTGGGATCACCTGGCTGGGCTGGGCAGTGCAGGCACTGCCTCACAGACCCCAGCTCTGCATGTGCAAGAGGTGCATGTTTGGCCTCTGGCTGCCTCTTTAGTGACTTGCAGGATTTTTGGGACTCGTACTCTCTTCTTTGCTCAGACCAACCTTCGGAATTTGTGATTGTCATCTGAATGGCTCCTTCAGCACAAAAGGATTATGTGCTGTGGTGCAGGACAGCCAGAGAGTAGGTAGAAATTGTCATTTCTTTCTAGATGACAAGTGAAAATATCAAAGAGGAAAAAAATCTGTGTGATGCATGAGCAAGTAAGTAATAAGAATGAAAGGCAAAGGACACTATTGAAAGTAATTTAAATCTCAGGCATATCCACTGGGCTTGTTCTGTTAGAAAACAATTTTGCACTCTCTAGATATATCAGGCTTTTTTCACTCTGCCTGTGAAGCTGATAATGGATTTTGTTTTCCATGTGTTGTTCTTTATATTAAAGGAAAGGCATAGGTATTTTTATTAGGTACAGCCTTAGTACATTTAATTAGAAGTAAAGATGGGATGAGGAGCAAAATTTGGGTCTAAATTCCTCCAGAATTTGGAAGTTTGAGTGTGACAAGTGGAAGTGTCTCTCATTCCTTGTGTCTAATTAAAACAGTAAGATGTGCTAATTTGCAAGTGTTAATTTATTACTCTTATGCTGTCTTCCACTAAAATCATTGAAACCTACTACTCAGGTTTTCATATTTAGCATGTTTGAAAGTAGGGATGCTTATAGCAGTTGCAGCATTTGGCAAAGCTTTCAGGTGGTGGCTTCTGTAATTTCAGGGTCTAACATTAGGCAGTCATTCTTCAGTTTGCTTCATTTCTGATTGGCACTGCTCTCGTGCTGTTCGGCTTTGATTGAGGTTTGTGGTGAACATCCCGGAACAGTGAGGTTATTCTCAGGCACAGTTTGTTATACAGCATGTTCTTGCCTTCTGTAACAGATGTATGTACCACCTTTTGCAATTTCTCAAGACAGAACAATGAACAATATTCTTGTTGCCTGGGGTTCTGAGAGGTTTTGGAGGCTTGTTACCATCAAAGGAGAATAGTATTTGCATGCAGGGAGGCTCAGGAAACTTGTCAGGTAATGGACCCTTCGTTTGTTTAATGCGCTGTTAATGGGCTATTCTAGGAAGATGTCTAAGTAGGGAGATCTCTTGAAACTTATGAGTAGGCTTGTTGAAACTGCTGCTTTTGGTTTGTTTAGTTATAGGTGGATTTTTTTTTTTAATTATTTTTTGTGGTGTTGTCTTTTCTATTAAGCTTCAACAGAAATATTCAGGGTAGGATAGGATTTGGATCTCAGTTTCTCGGAGGAGAAACTCAAGAACTACCAGAGATGTCTAAACTGCTGAATAGAATAAAATCCAGCACAGGCTTAAATACCTCTGGAAATCAGCTCTATTCATGACTTGGTAACATTTTAATAACCATCTATGTCGAGGATTATACTTCTCCTTTTAAGAAAATACGAGTTAGAAAGGGCTTAGTTGAACATAGAATGAAGTTTGTCTGATAGATCTCTTTTCTTCTGATATCACTTGTGTTTCCTCTATATTGTTTGCAGTGGTGTCTGATGGATGTAAAACAGCTGTTCATTAACTTTTGAAGCAAAACATTTTCAGAGCAACTGATGCTTAGCTTGATACAGATCTGGGAGCCTCCCATAGGAAGGAAGGATCCAATATTTATCATATTGCTCTCAGAGCAGACCTCCTCTCCAGTTTCAACCTTTGTACTTTCTGTGTGTTAGATGTTGCAGGAAACCCTAGTAATGCTGATTTTTTTTCCTGTTTTTTTTCTGACAGATGATTCAAGAGAGCAGGGTTCTTATTGAGACGGCAGACACCACTCACGACAAGATTGTTCAGTGCCAGAAAGCAGGTAATCCATCCACATTGAGCAGTTCTGGGTGGGACATGGGAAATAATGTGCCATAATTTACTTACAGTTTGTGACTGATGTAGCATTTTTTACCTGGATGTAAGTGAGCATTCTGGTCTTCCTGTGGCATGCTTACCCTCCTGAAGGCTCATCTTCCAATAGCAATGCAGGTGTGGGATCAGACAAAAATACTCAGCTTTCACCTTAGAAGATATTTCTCCATCTGCTCTACAGCTCTGAACTGTCTGACAGCATTTAAATTAGGCAAATGAGCCAAAAAGGCATTAAAAAGAGGGGGGTGAGAAGACACGGTGCCTTTACTGAGTGTATTCTCTAGCTCAGTTGTTCCTTTGAACATAGAACAGGCAAGAGGTTTCTATACCCACAGGACCACAACAATTATAAATACTGTTATTTCTGATGGGCATTTTTGGATTTGGCAAGTGATGCAGGCTACAGCCATTTGCTTCCATTAAATGTAAATAATGAATGAAACTGCTGTTTTGTGGTTAATAGTTTAATTCATCTTTTTAATTACGAGAAACTGGAAGCTGTTTCAACAGTAGCATTTAACTGATTTCATGTGGTGCAAGAGCTAGTCTCTGCTCTTTAGCCATGCTGGCATTGTGGTAGCAAAGGGATGAGAGGCAAGTGGCCATGTCTGGCTGGAGGTCGTGGGCCTCATCACTGTGACATGCCTTGGGTTCTGTGTATCTGCATAAGCAGCATAAAATTCCTTTGCCCAAAGCCTTCATCGTGTGCAGAGGGTTTAGGAAAGGGACAGCAACATGGAAATGCAGCACCAGGAGGGCCTCTAGAAGGTATCATTTAAGAGCAATACTTTGCACTAAACTATGCAGACTCTCAGCATCATCAGCCACCTTTCTGCCCAGCTTGGTCTGTGCAGAGAGAAGAGCCCACAACATTTGCCTTGGCACTGGAGTCTTTGAGCAGGAAATGTCTATGGAAAATACCATGCAGTACATGACACCACACTGATGTCCAGAGTTTCATGCAGTTCCCCTCTCTTTCCTTCCCCCTGGAAAAAGAGAAATTTTTCAAATGTGTTCAGTTTGCTGCTGCATCTTCTTGTATTTTCATTTTGTTTGCTTTATTAGCCTTAAATTTTCTGATTGAGAAGGTAATTCAATCAGAAGAGCTATGAAGTGCTTCTCTGAAGCCAAGGACTAAGAGAGAGATACCCCTCCCCGTGCTCATTTGCAAATTAGTTTGTTGCATATGTTACCCAGGCAAATTTTTATGTAACACTTTTAATGTGGCCAGATGAAGCACTCAAAATTAAGAGGTGTCAGAGGTACAATTGCTTGTGACATTGTCCTTTATGTCACCCCAGTGTTGCTTCCTTTGAACATGTGTTCCACCAGACCTCTACTTCATAGCCTGTTTTGGTGCAGGTTCTGTGTGCCTCAGAGTCCTGCTGGCTCTTCCAGACTGGCTCTTGTGTGACTGGTTTTATTGTTGTTTTTTTAAATGTGCAGGCTCAGCCCAATGCACGTTGGTCAGCAGCAGCTTGGAGGACTGACCCCACTGAATGCTTTCACTGGAATTGCTACCTGCAGCTTAACAAATGTTTGTGGCTCCCTCTTTCTGGGCCAGTGCTATGTCCAAGTTACAGATGGAGAAGTGATGTCCAAAGGGAAAAATAACTAAAAGGATGCTGGATGAGGGCAGGGCTGTCCACGTAGAGCTAAAATTCATTAGCTTTCTAATTTTTTTCCAGGACAAAACAAGTAATTTGAAGACTTTCTTTTACTAATAGAAGTCAAATGATTTGTAAGTCAGTTGGCATGAAGTCCACCTGCAAGGAAATCTTGCTTAAGGTGCAGTTATTTAGAGAGTTTTCCAAAGGATGTACTGGAGGAACTCTGTTAGCCTTGACAAGTAAAGCTTGTGAGTGGGGAAGTTTTGGAATGTAAACAGTAGAGAGAGAAATATTACATTGTGTGGGATTGAACCACCTCTGTTATTGAGCTCCTGGAGTCAGTGCACAGGAAGGAAAACCAATGCTAGTCTTCCAGGAGTGTTTTGGGCAAGCTGTGCTGAGTGCAAGCCTGCCTTGGACTGTCCTTCAGCAGCCTGGCAAGTAGCCTCTGCATCTACACTGTACAAATGTTCTCTCCATTGGCATTTCTTCAGTGTCATTTCAACAAAGCTCAAATTTGTGAGTGACATTTACCCTAAAGTGTTAAGGGAGGGAGAGCTATGAAACAGCCGGAGATGGAGCTTGGTTTGTTCAGCCAGGATAGGCTTCAGATGCTTTGGAGTAATTTAGTGCCAGCTTGGCCTTTGTAAGGTACGAATTAAGGGAGCACAAGCAGCTCTTTTCCATTTTGTCTCTCAATCCACACCAGACTCAGAGAAATGGTTGCATACATTGTGCAGATCTTGTGAAATCGGTGGGCTAATTGGATACCTAAAGATTTTTAATCTGCTCCCAGATTTCCTGAATTTTTGTATCCAGAAACAGATCTGCAGATGTTTGCCACAGAAATTAGCAATGAAATGCAACAGTGCTGTGGTTGGAAGTCTCAGTTATTCATGCTGCAGGAGTGGCAATCCTGTGATTAGAGTTATGTGTTTCTGATGTAATTTATCTTTGTAGTGTACAAAGGGCTTTTCTGTATGACTGATGGAGATTAATGAGGAGATGTGCATTGGAGCCTGCATTTGCTGTGCTGAACAGGTATCTTCCACATGTGTCAGCCAGCCTTCCAAGGTGCAAAGTCATCAACTCAAGGAGAGTGACAAGCAATTGCCTTTTGTCGCAGTATTGGCAGCAGTGCAGGCTGCAGGCAGAAGTGCTGGAGGAGTGTCTGTGCAGGGACCAGTGCCTGTGTGGAACCCCAGCACTGGCAAGGAGAGCCACAAACCAAGTGGAAGCACAGCCCCAAAACTGTATATGGCACCTTTATTCTGGAAAATGGTCTCCCAGGATGGAGCCATAAAAAGAAAAGGAAGGGGGGAAAGCACAGAAGGAGGTTGTAGGAAGTCCCAGCTGCAAGATTGAAAATGATCACTCAACATTTTTATAGGGAAAATCAGTTGTGCATTGAGTGATGTGGCAATCTGTGTCTTTAGGAATGGAATTCCATGAAGAGCTTCATAACCTTGGGACAAAAGAAGGTTTGAAAGGAAGAAAATTAAGCAAAGCCATTGAGAGCTTTGCATGGAATATCACAGTGCTAAAGGTAAGCACAGAAAGTACCCCCTCCTGTCTTGTATTAACTTTATAAGTAAACCTTTGCTCTTTTAGCTCCTCTGTTTGTACATCTTACTAATTCTGAAGAAACCTGTTGTTCTTTTTTTTTAATGGGATGTATCAATTACCGTCACTTATTGATATTTATCAAATATATCAATTACACCTCTGATTTGGAAGCTGTGAAGGGAATTTATCTAAGCCTTGAACAGAAGAGGAAAGATGGTTTGTGGTTTGTATGATTAGGGACAGGGGTTTGTTTGTCTGTTCTGCTCCATGCACCCTGAAAGTGACCTATTTGAAGTCACTGTGTCTCAAATACTTGTTTTGTAAAATGAGAACTGGAGCATCTCTTTGGGAAGGGACAGGGGGCAGGAGGGGCTGTCAAGAAAAAACATGAGGAATATTCTAGATCCTGCAGGACTGTGTTTCCAAAGTGGAGTGCTGTCCAAACAGCTAAAAGGGGATTTTCACCCCTTTGTGGAGGTTGTGCAGAGACATACCATGGGGTGAGGTTGTTACTCACTGGCTTTAGCCACTGGCTTAGCATCAACCAGCCACAAATTGTCATGGTAGCTGTGTGATTGAGCAGGGGTGAAAACAGGGATGGAAGGAGAAGAGGATTTAGTGGAGCCACAGCAGAAGACAAGGAGAGGGCCTGAACCAGGCATTCAGGTTGTTAGCATTCAACTCACACCTTTCACAGCCTCATTTCCCACCCTGCTCTGATAGATTACACTTCCCTCTGCTCTGTCCCAGCTGCTCCCTTGCTCCAGCTCCCAGGTTGTCCTGTCTGGCAGCTTCTCCCTGTGACCTCCCAGTGCCTTTCCCTTTGCTGAAATCCCAGACCAAGCCAGTTGATGAAAAGGTTTTTATACTAAGTTCCTTATCAAATATACCCCTAAATGTAGCATGCAACAGCAGCAGGACAGGTATGTGTCAGCATTGCAGTGCTGGAAAGAGCACTTAATATATCTTGAGCAGGAGAAAGAGAAAAGAGTTGGGAACAGAGAGGCCGAAGGGCAGAAGTGTGTGGGAGAGGCCATTGGTAGTCAAGAAGGGTTAGAGAAGACCTGAGACACTTGTGGGTTCCTGCATACCTTGATTCACCATGAAAGAGCAGAAAAGTGAGGAATGGAGTCAGTGTCAGCTAAGTTAATGGGGCCTCTGGCAAAGAGAAAAGTCAACCAGTTCAAACTTTAATAGATCACCTATTCCACACATAGCAATTGAGGTTAGTAGCTAGAGTCCTGTCCCTTGGCCCCTCAAAAGCACACTTGGCAGTTCTGAACATTAATCTGAGTACCTTTAGCTGTGTTAGGTAAAATAAATGTCTAATGATCAGAGTCACTCTAAATGTTTTGATTTTTTTAGATGTTAGTCAAATATGAAGTTTGCACCTCTGAGGGTGACCTATGATTAATGAACACACAAGTAGGGTATCAAAGAAACATTTTCCATGGAAAATAATTGCTGCCTAGCACATATTGTCAACATACTGAGAAGCTTCTAAAAAAATCTAGTCAAGGTCAAGGAATAATTTACTTGTTTCATTTGTAAGCCACAACTTCTTTTCTACCTTTCTCACACAATAAAATATTAACAGAGTTTGTGGCAACTATCCATGAAATACACATAAAACATCTTTTCATTCTGACTGAAGTCCAGCTCAGGAATGACGGTAGAAAACTGGGAAAGAAATTGTACCTTGGGTGTGTGATATGAAACCATCAGTAATTGTTCTAATGTAATCTTTTTTGTTTCTTTTTGCCCTTAAAAATACTGTCTTTCAATGGCCCTGCCCATAACAAACCTGCATCTCCTCTTCAGCTCTGAGTCCTCTCAGTGCTGGTGAGAGCTACTCAGGAGGATTTGGTGGGAAGAGACCAACAACCCCGCCCCACTCAAGCCATAGGTGTCCTTCCTATGTCCAGTGGCAGGGTGGGCACTACAACTATATTTCACTAGATGTTGTTATAGTGTTGTAAGAAAAGGAAAAAAAGATCCCATAACATCTCACAAATGCATCAGCTGCTTTACATGAGGTGAGGTGAGTGAGTGGCTGATGAGAGAAAGCCTCTTTGTGTGCTCAGTGTTGTTGGAGGCAATTACATCATGCGGCAGGAGTCAGTTCATGTGAGGTGCCCCTGAGCAATAGCAGGTATTATGTTGTTTTTGTGCTGTGAAATGATTAATAATCTTTTCCTAGGCTAGTGAAGCCAAGGCATATTTAATTAATGTGTTTCTTTATAAAAACTCATTGCAGTAGGTAAGCTTTGAGTAAAAGAGGAGATGCAATAAGAAATTGCTACTGGCAAAATCATTAAATAGCTACAGAGTGCAAGATTAAAGTGTATTTTACAAAAATCCTAACTGTGGACATTCTTCATGTTTAAAAATGCCCTGGGGTACTTTCAAGAGGTGAATCAAAATAGTATGTCATTTTCTTCCTTGGTTTATATAAACTTAATTATGTATTAGTAATACCCACTATAAGGACAAACTGTTTGCCAGAAGGTAAAAATGTCACTAAGAACATGGATGTTATAACTTGGTGACAGTCTAACAAGTCAGCTTTGACATCAGTATTTATAAAATGTCACATTTTCCTCTTTGGTTCCCTCTTGTGTAGAACACAGGTTCACAGTCAGTAATACTGAGAGGCCTAACTTAAGTGCACTAGACAGAAGAATCATGCTCTCACAGCAATACTATAGGAATGGTTATGATCCTGAATTTAATTTCACTTTCATTTTTATTTCCATGCAGCACCAGCTCTGTGTCTTTGTTTTCTTCTCTGTATTTAATTGAGTGCCAGTAGAATGCAAAGGTAGCAAAAGGAATTTTGTGTTAACCCCCTCACAGGGGCCATGGTGTCAGGAACATTTAATTTCACCCTACCAGGCACACAAAGCTGCTCAGCTCAGCTGAGGCAATTGTTCTGGTGTGACTCTCACTTGTCACAGAAGGTCATGATTCATTTTCATGAGGTATTTCTTGTTTTTAAAGCGTGTGACTCCCCATTTCCCAGAGTAGAGGCTTTTATATAGTTGTGTGGGCGTGTGCTTGTTTCTCCCCAGATGCAGGTGCTTCTCCCACCTGCCTGGCTAGGCCACCTCTGCTCTGGTTCCTGTGGCTGCTTTTGCAGTGAGCTCCTCCTGCCTGCCCTGGGGTAAAGAGAAGTACCAGAGCCTGCAAGGCAGAGGCTGGGAAGGCTCCTTGGGATAGTTCTGACCTGGAGCTGCTGAGTGCTAAGAGCTGGGACATCACCCCTGCCCTCAGTGCCGCTGTAGAGCACTGGGTGGTTTTCAGGTCAGGTACACTCACATGTAGGTGATTCCCTGCAGAGCCAGCTCAGGGCTGCTCCTGACCTTCTCAGCACAGGACAGAGCCAGCTGTCACCTCTCATGGGGTTCTTCAGCCCACTCTTTCTGCCTCTCCCATGGGATCTTGTACCGAGCATTTTGCAGTAACTGAGGCACTCTTAGTATCTGTCACATGTGCAAACCACTGATTCAATGACTGCTATATGGGTTTTTGAGAATGGTTGAGGGAAAAAAGTTGTAGCCTGCAAAACTACTCTCCTTGATGAGGAAAAACTGTCACAGACTGCCAGGAGGTGTTTACTCCAGCAAAGAAATTGGGATCTGCCGGAGTCCCAAGAGCCTGGCAAGTAAGTCAAACACAGTTTGAGTATGTTGACTGTGATTCAGATTTATTGCTCTCAGGTGGACATGCACTGACAGTCTGCAGACAGATTTTTCTGGGCTCTTTGTGCTTTGGTGGGTCAGCACGTACAAAGTCTAGAAACAATACCAAGAGGTACTTGTATGTTGATGGTAAATATCCTGGGAGTTAATATGCCAACATGCTGGATTATTTATAGACTAAACATGGGAAAAAGAAGATAGAAGTGGTATTTACTGTTTTGGTCTTCTGCTGAAGGGCAAAACACTCAAATGTTTGATTCTAGTCTGCTCTGAAATGTGCATGTGTTTGTAAGTCTTTTTTTGCTGCCTATGATAAGATTTTGTGTCTACTGCCCTAAGTGTGTCTGTTCTGTCTTAGTAGGACTCCAACTACCAGTGCACGCCACAAGACATCAAGTGGTTATATTTTCAGGGATCATTTCAGTTCTCATCCATGAGTGTATCTGTTAATTATCCTGCATTTAAATTAATGCTGATTAGATATATCAGGAGAAGTTTGCTGAATTAAATTGCTAATGCAGTTCTCTCTTTGGAGGAGGCATCCACAATTTTTTTGATATAGTTGTGATCAGTGGGCCGTTAGCTCTGGTGTAAGTGATTTTATGCAGCAAAACTGTGCAGAAATAGCACTTTGCAGGATGATCTCCACAAATGACCTCTTTCTTCACCACAGTCATTTGTGACAATCAGCCTTCAGTTGCTTGGGAGACCTGCAGCATCCAGACCCCTCAGTTGGGTGGCAGAGCGCCAAATGCACACTTAATTGCTACTTGCAGAGATAAAAGCGAGATTTCTGACAATGTACATACAGACTACCTGCCCTCACCTAAACCGAGACAAATTTATCATCACTATAAGGTATCAGTTTTCTTTATGAAGAAAAACTACCTGTCAGACAGTGATTAATATTCTAAAGCACCTTAAACACTGAGTTTCTGATGATCTTTGGAAGAACTAGGTCCATTCCCAGCTTCAATTTAAGGATTATTATAGTGCACTATAGAAGTGTTTTTTGAATGGATACTCTACAGTATCATAAAATCTTGGGACATTTACATGCATCTTTTCACATCAGTCCTTTTTCCTGCAGTTAGGCAAGAACCGTGGCTTTGTTCCTTGGCATGCTGCAGAGTGGACAACAGAGCAGCACAGCAGAATCTTTGGAACCTTATATGTAGTTAAACACAATGGTAACAATATATTCTGCCACATATTATTTAATTGTTGCTAAAGGATTTGCATGACAATTTATGCTCTCTAGATCTCAAGTGAGAGCACGATGGATTCATGAGTCCCCCCAAAGCTGCTATGTATTTTATGTACCATATATTTTATTCACTGTGTCAGTTAGACTTTCCTCTGACCCCCAGAAATTCCTGATGCCATATCTCCCTCCTTTTCCCAGCATATCTCTGTGGACATGAGCACGTTGTGCTCAATTTGTGAAACTTCAAAAATAGATGGAATATAAGCCATAGTGTCTTAGAAACACATTCTTGTGATTTGGTGTCATCTTCTGACAGTGAGAGTCCAGCAAGAGCAGTAGGCAGAAGTGGTTTATGTGGCTTGGAGTTTTCATGCCTGCCTTTAAATGCGGGGCTCACTGTGTTATTCCATATCAACTCACCTCAAGTCTACTCATACCCAGATCTAGATAAAAGTATTTTGAACGTGATTACCCCAAAGGCTTTTTTCCCAGAGAGACTAAATATCTTTCCTGCTCTCTAGTCCCCACATTGTTTGCATTTGCTTAGCTGACGCAGTTCAAACTTTTGAACTAAGAGCAGTTTTTCAAACTCCTAAGCCTCTCCAGACTCTGTGCCCTCGAAACTTTTGAAGGATCTGCCTTATGCCAAGACATGCTCAGACAGTGGGCATTATCTGAGGCAGTCAGTCTGTGATTGAGTGGCAGATTTTACAAACATGTGAGGAAATGCAGGGCTCTTCTAGTGATTCACATAGTGACTAGATCAGCTTGGTCTCTTACACATGAACTGAAGGACAAAAAAGGAGAAAATTAATAAAAAACAGCTGGCTTTCTGAGAGTGCTAGAGACAAGGTGAAGAGGGCCATCAAGGTCAGCATCCATTTAGTCCTGTAAATACCAGCCTTGGAAGCAGTTAATTTAAAAGTGAGGGAAAGATGAGGGAGGAGATAGATTGAGGTTTTTCTTTGTTGAATCTGAGAAAGAGTCTGGAGGAGCCACATTGGAGCACAGTTTGTTCCCAGACCCTTTGTGTACTCTGAATGCAGTGGTGAGTGCAGTGGAGGCTCCCAGCTTCAGGGCTGGTTCCAGGGCAAAGCCTGTGCTGCTGGCTCTCAGGACAGGCTCCAGGGCTCTTCTGTATGTGGAGGTGTTGCAAGATTTTTCTGGAATAGGGGATTGAGAGTCCTTTGAATGATCTTGAGTTACAAGATAAGGAAGTAAGTGTAAGTGTTGTGCTTCTCATGCCAAGCTGTTTTGATCAGTGTATTTTGTAAACCAAGGGAACCAAATCATGTGATTATTAGGCAGGATAGGCAGATCTTTTGTGTACCTAGCAGAGTGCTGTTCTCTACTGATTTAGTTGATAAATCCTCCATAAATGGTGAATGCACTGGTTTTTGTTTGTTTTGCTCAAGCCCAAAGGCAGGAACCAGAGTTCTTTAACACAGTCTCCATGGATTTTGTCAGTTGTATCTGGTGATGGAAACTTCTCAGGCTGCTTCAACACTGTGTATTAAGGTAAAAGGAGTGTAATCCCAGTCCATCAGGAGTACTGGTTAGTCAGCTGGAATATCCTGTTATTCTTGGCCCTCAGCCATGCTACCAGAGCATTGCTCCAGGGAGGATGTAGGGAGAGGTCTCAACAAGTACAGCATGACCTCTCTGGGTACCTGGCTGTTCCATGTGAGTTTTTGAAGCCCTAATAGTGTTTCTGACAAGGTCTCTGTTTTCTTGGCCAAGGAAAATTCTGAGACACGAATTGGATTTAGAACAAGCTAAATATTTGCGTGTGTTTAAAATACACGTGAGGGCCACCCAGGCAATCTTACATCATCAAGTACCAACTGCTGGCAAGAGCAGGAACTAAGCAGAGAGCAAAGATTACCAGGTTTCACAGCTCTTGATGTTCTGCTTCATGATCCTGTGAGTTTCTGTAGGGCATGAAGTCCCAGGATAGCCTGACAAGGAGAAGAAACTTTGTCCCCTGTTAATCAGTTATTGCTGGGGTTTTGTTGAATAATGTCACAGCAGGAGTATTTTACTGACTGGCAAGGAATGATTGTCCAGACATTCAGATCAGGCAAAGTCTGTGTTAGTCTGTCCAGGCACAGGGATCCACATGGGCCTGCACTCACCTGCCTGCAGTGCTGGTGCTTGTGAGGAGCAGCACTCACCTCCCTGCGACACACAGCCCCTGCAGAACCAAAGCCAATTAATAGTTTCTGTTCTTCCAGGGAACACACACAGTTTCCTCTCTTTTCTCCAGCTTTACCACCTATTTGGGTAAAAAATAGGACTGGAAGGACCTGTGAGAAGCTGTGTAGTTCCTCCTGCTGATGAATATTTAGCTGCTGTGGATCTAAGCTCTGCTCAGATATTTGGCATGGAAGGTGCTTGGTATGAGGCTGGACTATTTTCCATGATGATACCCAATACCTGGCAGACCCAGGAACCCATCTGGCTGTTGGGGAAAGAGCTGATGGCCAGAGTCATCTGAGCAAAAATGTGTGTTTCTGCCAATTTTCTCACTTTGCTCTTCTTCCTTCAGCACCAGGGCTCTACTCCTACAGGTGTTTCCCAATGGTTGGTTTAGGGACAAGACCCTTCTGCAGTCAGTGTGGACCCAAGTGTATGACAGACCAAAAATGGAGGGTTACTGAAGTTCATCCAGAAAACAAGCACTGTGATGTGCCTTCCTTTGATATAAACTTTTTTTTCTTTTTTAACTGCAATACAAAGTTCTGCAATTCAGGTCTAAATATTACTCCTTCAGTTCCATTGGGATGGGTTTGTATGTGTGCAAATACACATGCATGTATGTATACAGGAGGTGAGACAGGCCATCAAATATATGTGCAAAACAACAGTAACTTTTACAAAAAAAAGGAGGTTAGAAAAATGAAAGGTGGTATGAAAAGCCCTGAGTGATACCTTTCTGAGTTCTTGAATTTGACTAAAATAAACCAGAAATGGATCATGAGCAATCTTGTGATGTCTTTTATTTTGAGTGATGTGACAAATTGCCAAAAGCCATGGATCTGATGCCAAGCTGCTGGCTGTGCATGCAGGGTGGGATGCAGCATGCTGTAGTGGGAGGCAGGGCCAGGAGCATGTGGGGTCACTGTGCCTGGTACCCCTTGTGCCAGGGCCACCTCAGCAGCATGGGCTTTGAGCCCAGCCAAGGGTTGGCACACTGAGGTGCTGTGCATAGAAAACCACTTTTAGTGTCACTTCACAATTGCAGGCTTGTCAAGATGTTTGAAAGGCAAAACAGATGCCCAGCTCTCTCTCTTGTGTAGGCTGGCAGCTCAGTGAAGCCCTCTGCTTGGTTGTGTGTCCTAACTCCATTACCTCTCTGTGCCTCACTGTCATCTCAGTCTTTACTGTTTCTTCTCCTCAGCCTCAAATCCCATTCCCTTTGCCTTGCCCCAGTTGTATCATCTAAATCATGCCAGTGTGGGGGGCAAACCACCTGTGACCTCCACCCTTGATTTAGACTCAGTTTTGCATGGCTCTAATGCTGTCTCTCACCAGGCATTTCCTGTGAGTTATTCCTCTGTATTTTGTGCCACCTTTGCCCTGGGGTGGCTGTGTGGGACCTGACACTGCTGTGCCTGTGCCTTTGGGGCAGACCCATCACAGCCTGAGCCCCATCTGTGCTGCTCACGTCACTCTTCTCTGCTGGCCTGGCAGGGATTTTGTCACCTGGGTGTGAAGGCCACCTTCTCCCCAGGGGGTGTGTCATTCGGTCCAGAGACTCTGCAACTGGAAAAGTAATTAATAATGTTCAGGTGGAATACAAAGAGAGTTTGTTCTCTGAAAGCTGTTTTGGGCAGCAACAAGATTATCACCTATGAAGAGGTTATTTGTAAAATCAGCAGGAAAGGTTATGAGGTCTCATAACCTTTTGAGGAAAAGTAGCTACCTCAGTAGAAAACCTCAGTAGAAAACCTCATCTTTTGAGGAAAAGTAGCTACTCCTGCATGTATGTGCCTGGGCAGAACTGCAGAACTGTGCTGGAAAGTTGGTACTGTTAAGGGGAGGCAGTGGGAAGAGGAGAGGTGGCGTGAAGAAAAGGTGGATGAATGTAGGTGGTTCCCTGCCAGAGGAGGATTGCTTAGGTACAAAAACTGGGTCAGTTTTTACTGACCACTACTCTCTGGAAGAGACAGTGCAGGCAGAAACTGCAGGTGGCATTGGAACTTAGGCAACTTCTGCCACCACCCCCTTCCTCCCCTGCAACGGTGATGTTTTTATCTGAGACATGGACATCAAAGGCTGCTGTACTTGCAGTGGAGTTAATTAACACATCCTGGACCTTGTTCAGAGGAATTAAGAAGGCTGTAATGAAAGTATGAGTTTCTGCAGAAATGCACACATTTCTTGTTTCTATCTGTCAATGGCTGTTCTAACAAAGCACAAGAGAAAAGGACCAGCTGCCTGTGTCAGGTGTTCTGGATTGCAATGTAACTCAAGCCAAGCTGCCAGCCCTGCCCGCATGGCTCAGGCAGCTCTGGGCCCTCAGGTGGCACTGGGTGAGTGCCCCAGGCAAGGCCACTGCCCCAAAGCCTGGCACTCACCGAGGGGCTTGGGGAGACCTTTTCCTTCCCGGGTTGGCAGTGGCCCACACGACCTTGCCTGGATGTTCATTCATGCCACTGAAGGCCTCAGGGAGCAGAGGGCTCTGCTTCTAAGGCATCCATGGTGGGTCTCCATGAGGGAGCCTCCACCCACAGCTACTTTCTGAATTTGTTGAGTATCAGAGAGAGACCAGGGCACTGATTTGTATATGGCAAGAACATTAAGAGAGAATTGCTTGTACAGTGCTTTTTTCCAGCATTTGCTTATTGTTAAATCTCCCTGGGAGCTGTAACTTGTACTCACCTGAAACGGTTGTGTTTGAATGGTGTGTGATAAGAGGTTTAACATATTCTAAAATTTATTCTTGTGCTGTACTTGGAGCTCCTTACAGCTCCTGTCAGCAGATCACATACACTTTCCCAGAGCTTACAAATGATGATAAGCTGACTGCCCCTTTTGTTGTGTGAGTTACGTGCCAGCATCTACAAAACCTGCTCCCTGTGGGGGAATGGATATCTAATTTAGAATAGTTCCTCGGGGAAGCTCAGGAGGCGATGAAAGCTGCTGGTTGGATTGGAACTTCCTCCTCTGCAGTTGCTAAGATTGTGTTTGGGTTTTCTCTGGCATAGTCAGTGGCCTCAGTGAAATCCAGGCATATATTTTATAATGGAGCAGTACCTGGCCCTAGTGCTTGGCTGAAGCTGGGGGCTGGCACGTCTCTGTGTGAATGCTGAGCCCTCACCTTCTCCCTCCTGAGCACTGATAGAAATCCTCTCTCCATATGTCAGAATGTGCATAATGCAGTTGTTAGCTGGGACCTTTGACTTCTTCTGTACTTGTGTGAATATATGAGTCATGGGAGCTGAACTCTGAATCCAGCAGGGAGTGATGGCACGACCTTCCTTGTTTCATTGTGTCGGTCTAGATTCCATTACTGTCTCCTGACATTGAAAAGTGTTCATCCACACCACTACATATTCTGAGGGCTGTGGTTAAAGTAAACTGCTCTTTAACTCAGTGGTGTTGATTGATTTTTGTTGTATGGAGCCACTAGCAGTAGAAGGTTGTGGAGTAAAGACTTCTGTGTTTACATGTGTGGTTATTGGAAATATGGGTCTGCAGGGAGGGCTGGAACAGTGAAAAGCCACAAACTGCATAAAGTGAAAGTTGTGGGTGTTCAGTGAGACCAGGCATTTGCTCTGCAAGTTATTCCCTCACAGATCTTATGGTAGACCCCATAAGCCCTAAATGCAGCAGGCATTTCAAAAACCTTGCAGAGGAGCTAGGGAAATCAGAGGCCCAAGTACTTGTGGGTAGAAGTAAGCTTTACTCTAGGAACAATGAGTTGGGAAACTGCAATCTTCTTGTACTTTTGACAGCTACAGTCTTCTTTTACCTGAGTCAGATGACTTCAAGTGTCAGGTGATGAAACCTGTGGGAGATAAAGGACACTTTCTTATGGGCCATTTCCCCAGGTACAGGTGGGATCCATTTGTGGAGAAAAGCATAGACAAAACCAGTGATTCATGTGCTGAGGCAGCTGCTATTTACTTTTAGATCACAAAAAGAAAAAGATGGCATTTCTGATGTCACAAAGGCTATTACATGAGAACAGTCAGACCTAGAGGAGTAAGTTAAAAATTCCTATTTAGTAGCTCTTTTCTCCAGTACCCTGTGTGTTACAGATAAGACATAGGTCTGGTATTGGCAGGAAGAGCCTGTGATTGCTCTGAATAGTAATAATGGAGGTGATAATTGCAGTTAAATTCTCACTCTGTTCCCTGGGTTCCCACTCCATGGGGTGGTGACCTAGGAATGTTGGTGTATGTAGCAGAGGGGAGGAGCTGAGACACAGGAAAGGACTCCAAGAAGTGTTTTTACCTTTTCAGGCATTGGTGGTGGTGGTAGTTGGATAACCTGAGCGGCCTAATTCAGCAGTCTGGGATAAACGGGCTGGGACTGGAAGCTGCCAGCAGCAGCAGGACAGATTCCTTCAGAGGGTAGCTCAGTGATCTGATGCTGGGTAGTCTAAACTCCTCTTCAGTAACTGGAGGTATTATTACAACCATCTGTATGGCTTAAATAATGGCTTAAAAATTGAGTTCAGTTTGGCTGAAAAACCTTGTATTTTCTGGGCGATAGTATTATAATGGATTGTAAATTGTGCTTGTTCAGTTTCCCTCATTGACATTTTGAGGCAACAAATTTGTAAATGAATACTACCCCTATCCTGCATCACAGATTTTTGTGCTTGGCTCACTCAGTTTGCTGTGTGTTTCCATTCCCATCCTTCTAAAAAACAGAAACAGAGGTTTCTCACTTCCACCCAGGCCTGTTTCTGACCCCTGCTGATATTCTCCTCCCCTCTCAGTTGCTTCCTTTCAGTAGCTCTCTGCCTGCTGGGTCAGTCAGTGTTCTGCTTACAAAAATAACCCTATCTGCTCCTGTTGGTACTTGATTTCACATCTGCACTGGGAAGGCAGGGCTGGGATTCTCTCAGGAGAAACAAGCCCTGTTAGGGTATGAGGCCTGTGACTTCTGTGCCCACAGGAGTCTCTTTAATCAGCGGCTGTCAGAACATGAGCAGAGGGTGGCTCAGCTCTGCTTTTACTGAGCTCACTGTCCAGTCTCACCAGAAAACCTGCCTTTGACTGCAGGGCACTAGAATGACAGGACTGATCCCTGGACAGGGGTGAGGTGAATCAGAGCATTTGTTCAGGGATCCTATTCCCTGAGCACCTGTTCCCTCCTAGTAGTTAGACAGTGGTTTGTGCTATTTTTTTCTTTTGGCACTTAACCCTTCATGTGATTTGGAGCCTTTGGTCTCAGCTTAAAGCTTTCTGCTTCAGCATGAAGTTGTTTGTGGCCTGTGCTGCCTGTGGTTAGAAACTGGCTGCCCACAGCTCCTAGCATGAAGGGAGCAGAGGGGCATCTTGTCCCATCTGGGGGAGTAGGAATAGGAAGTTTGGATGGCTTCTGAAGATTCCCGTGGCCCAGTCAGCTGGTGGTGTTGGCCAGCAACCACTGCAGCAGCAGGATTTGCAAACCACATAGTTGCTAAGGCACTAGTGCTTGTGACAGGCAGAAAGGAGCGGAGCCTTAGGAGCTGCATGTGGGAGCAGTGCTGAGGGTGCTCTGTCCACAAACACTCTGCTCTGACTGGCACAATTTGTTTTCATCTTGATTAGATTATTTCAGTTAGCATTAAGCACAGCTGTAGGTTTGTTTTTAGCTGGTATCTCCAGCAATTCAAAGGAGAGCAGTGACTCTGTGACATTGCTGCAACACTCCCTCCCTCTCTCCAAAAAACCCAAACCAACACAGATTTGTGTTGTCTTCAGTTAAAACAGTCAGCTCAGAGTTGGCCACTAAACCCTGCCCGGGTTCTGATGAACTTAAGGGACATTTTGCTGTCTGCACTGCAATGAAGGACGTGATTTTGATGTTAACTGTGTGCTTGCAGCCTGTACATCTGAGAGTCAGCACAGAGGCCACCAGGGAGCCAGGGGTGCCAGCCAAATGTTTTGCTTGGGGGTTGCCTTTCACAGCTCTTTCATTAGCTGCAAAATATCTCTTTTTCTGCAGCTGGTCCTTTTACTCAGAGAAATCAAATGTAAAAAAAAAAAATTAAAAAACCTGTGCACTTTCTGCCTCATCCTTTTTCCCCTTGTTTTGTTTTTCTGGGACTCTCTGGACCTTACTGGAGTTACCAGTTAGTGCTGGTACTGGTACCTGTGAGAAACTGGATTTTGTGATGAAAGAAGGACTAAAAAATAAGTGCCTGGACATACAGCTTCAATTTTCATTTCATGGCTGTGTATCAAAAATAAACAGTGTCCCAATTTCTTCAGTGATGTGGGGTTTTCTTAGTATTAGTTGTGCACTCCTGGGCTTGCAGCCAACCCTGTGATTTTAAACTTATCACCAGAAAAAAAGGCAGGTTCCTAGCATGGAGGGGTTGACAGCAAGAGTCCATACATTTGTGGCTGTGCTTGCAAACTGTCTGCCTGATGTAGTGCCTGAGAGACTCACAGGCTGCTGAACTGCTCAGCACATGGCTAACATCAAATTAATGGCATTATTTTGGAAGGCAAATTCCTGCTGCAGCACAGTTACAGTCAGTGTTCACATTCATTGCTTTTGACAGCCTGATATAACATAATTTAATTTAAATGCCCAAATGAGACAGAAGCATAGGCATTTATTCAAAAAATAAAAATAAAAGCCCACTCTTTTTATATGTAAAATCCCTGCTCGAAGGAATAAATTAGTAGCCATACAGTGCAACTGATTTGCAAGGGCCCCTGGATTTCAGTGAAGAGATCTTTTTAAAAATCAGTAGGGAAGGCTATAGGATGAGTGCCACTTAGGTGTTCAAACAAATTCTTGGTGTTAATTCCTTGTAAGCCTTTGATCGAGGGTTTGGGGGGCACTCGACTGAATTTGAGAGCAGGCTGGCCATGTATGTCTTGTTAGGCAAATCCTGTAAGAGAATTACAAATACAGACCCTCTTTCCTAAGTTGCCATGGCTGCACAAAGCAGTGATATCCTCGTGCTGGCAAGGCCAGCAGTCAGAATCAGAAGGTTTTCTAAGTATTTGCTTCTTTGGTAATTGCCTGACTGTTCTCATTGAGGTTCTCCTTGTTTGCTCATTTCCACCTCCCAGGCTGCTCTCAGGGTTGTGTTTGCCTGTGTCACGTAATTCAGGAATACACAAGTGGTGGACTGGCAGTTTTGTAATAACTGGGAGCCTTGCCCAATGTGGTGAAGTAGAGGCTGTCTCTTGGTATCCAGCACAGCCATTTAGATTTTAACTGTGCCTTTCTAACAGCTGGAAAAGAAGGCAAGAAATAGTATGGGTGTTTTTCAAGGCAGTGCCATACCAGCAGAGACAGTGTTCCCTCTTCCCAACCATTTATGTCATGGCACGTGTTTTGGGATTGACTGCTTGGCTGTGCAATGAGCTGTCACCAGCCTCCTAGAACACTAACCAGGCTCATGCAGAACAGCTCTGTAAATCCCTTTAGATCATCCTCTTCAATGCAGACCTTTGGGGTGAGATGCAAATTGCAAGTGTAATCAGTGTCAAAGTTTGGGGTTTTGCGTGGGATGGCCTAATACTGAACAACTGCCTGATTGGTCCAGTTTGGGAGTTTAAACAAAAGTAATTAAAATCAGATAGAACTGGTTTTCAGGTAATGTGAATATTGTTTTTAACACACCGCATTTACATGGTTAGAATCAGGCTCCATCCTTGGGTCAGACTCCCTACCTGCAGTCACATATCCACTGGGTGTGTACAGCCCATGGTGTGTAATGGCATTCGAGCCACCAGTGAGGTGAACATTTGGTCTGTGGTACAAGTTGGGGCCATTCTAATTTCTGCTTACTTAACTCATTATTTATTTATTTATTTATTCATTCATTCTATTTAATGTAATGTATTTATTATTTTTTATTAACTTCCTCTGTGTCCCTTTGCTATGGTATCTGAGCACCTAGAGACATCTGTCTCCAAGAGGACCAGGCTGATCCCCTGGAAGCTGCTGGCTGCTTAGGGCAAGCCATGGCTGAATGAACTTGCACTCTGTGCCATAATCCAGATTCCTGCCTGCTTTCCCTTGAACTACTAAGAGACTTTTCTGCTTTTATATGGGAGCAGATTGTTTCAGAGTTGCCTTGTGAATTTTCTCAGGCACTTGGAGTAATGCTGATGTTGTCCTCTCTCCCTTACAACTGGCTGCCCTGAAAAAGAGACTGTGCTTTGTGAATGGTATTTGCAGAGATAGTTGATCCTTAGCTCTTGCCCCAGCAGTTGTCCTTAGGTTAGGTGCTTGCTGGCAGGAGGCTGCTCCTGGGATGTGTCACTTTAGGGCTGAGTGTCTTGGGGGGGCAGTGAGTGCCCTCAAGGCCTTGAGTGCTTCTTGCAGGTGTGGTTTTGTTTTTGAGGCTCATGCAAAAAACAGGATTTTTGCCCCGAGTAAGGAGTAAAACAGTTGGGACATACAGAGCAGTCAGGGCTGGTTCTGTGTTTCCCAGTGCTTTTCGTGAGAAAAGGAGCTTGTGTTTCTACCTGCTCAGCCCCCTGTGCAGTGAGAGATAAGCAGGAAAGCCTGGAGCCAGCATCCATATGGCTGATTCATTAAGTAAATGGAGAGGGAAAAAAAAAAGAAAGAAAAAAGATGACATGAGGAATAATTTGGATTAGATACAGAATTAGTAGGAGATTTCTCCTGTTAACTATCCATGTCCTCCTCTTTGTCATCATCCTCAGCCTTGTTCTCCTGGGTGTCCCAGCTGCTGGTTACAGTGCATTGATAAACCCTACAGCTCTGACCTTGTTGCTTGGCACAACCTTATATATTTTAATTTGGTTTTTATCATGTAACCTTGTGTCAAAACTGCACACAATCATCTATTCCACAGTAGTTATGCTTTGCTGCTCTTGCTTACAGAGATTTAGCACTTAATGGTGACTGCCTTTCCCTAGGTGGATGTTTTCTTTTCTATACAACTCAGATCTGTTCTCTGTGATATAATTGATTCTCAGTTGTTTCCTTCTTGCAAATTTTTGCTAGACCCTACTTTGGGAAATGGGAGAGAAGGTCTCTGGCTGTCAGTAACATGCTGATATACCAAAATGAGATGCTCAGTTTGATGTCTGAAATCCCCAGCACATCCTGCAAAATGTGATGACTCAGGTCCTAGCGAGCACTCGGTTGGATTGCCTGATTGACTCAGTGTCAAAGTTGTTGCTGGTTTCAGCCAGATAGAAACAAGCTCTTGCATTTGGTTTACAATGGGTAAATGAGAAGCTGTGCCCAAAACCCAGACCTTAAATGATACAGCACAAGGAATGCCATTTAAGTGCCATATTTTATATTTGTGGCCTTTTTATTTTCCTGGCAGGAAGTGAATTTCTGCTGTGCAAGGGTTTAAAGATAAATTGGCAAGTAACATTTGGACCCTGCTTTTCCTGTGGTGTAACTCATTTTTGCCATCCTTTATTTTTTCAATGTGTGAGAAGTGATAATAGCTTTGTGTCTAATCTTTGTGTACAGTAATTTTTCATGCCAACATGTGCATTATGATCTCTGTCACAGACAATAAAGCAAAGCTGTTGACAAACTATCTGCAGTAATAATGAAAAGGGTGGGTTTTTACAGTCTGCATTGATTCAGCAACACTGTGTTTTTGGAGTAGTCTGTTCTGAAATGTGAATGTATCATAATCAAATTCAAATCAATTGTTCCCACATTTAACTTGAAAGGAGGCATGGAAAAATATCTGCTTTTTGTAATAAGTTTAACATAACAGTCTAATCTTTTCATTAATGATTTCCTACCCAAGATTACATTTTCAAAGCCATATGCAATCATTTAATTGTGTGCCTCCTTATTAATATTAAACAAAATTAGTCCTACTGTGACAGTTGGAAAATGCACCCCTTGCAGTAAATGCTGCCTTCACACAGAGTATCTCAATGTGAGAGCATCTCTCCAGCCTTTGGAGTCCCTTGGCACAGATTGTCAGGGCTGTTACTGTGCCTGTGTTGCCTCTGAAATGTGGAGTGGCACAGTGCTTGCAGCTGTTTTATTTGACTGTGTCTGGCTTCTTCAGCCACCCACTGGCATCCACTGGAAGCCTCTGGAGATTTTATTTTGTGATTAAATAGTAATGAAAGAGCTTGATTCTCTGAGAATAAGTTAAAAAATAACAGTAATATCATGAACATGATGTGGGATGGGTGTTAAGACCTCTGTTATTTGTTTGTATTTACTCAGCCCTTGAGGATTGGAGAGAAAAGCTCTCATAAATGTGCTGTCAGAGAACGTGTCTGCTCAGGAGATAAGCAACTGTCTGCTTTAGCAAGCAGTAGATTAGAAAATGGCTTTCACAGCTACTGCTTCAGCCTCTCTGGAAACATGGCCAGTTTGGAACGCCAGGAAAGCCCCATTGCTCAGCATGGGATTTTCTGCTTCACCAGGAGCAGTGCAAGGTGCTCATGTGGGGCACCTGCCAGTGCAGTTCACTCCTCATGGGCCCAGTCTTGGCCTTCAGGGTCCTCCTGCAGCCCCTGGTGCTGCTGTGGGAGCTGCCAACACAGAGATGGGTGCTGCTACTGCCATAGCCAGGGTCCCCAGTGCTGGGGGTGCCCACAACGTGGCCTGTGTGTTGCAGGGTGTTTCCTAGAAAGTACAGAAACAGGGATTATTAGTGTGCATGCCCATATATTTATATTTATGTAGAAATATACATGCAACGTATATAAAAGAAATAATATTGTGAAGTTGAAAATGCTGCCACTAACCTAACCCTGCTTTTATTTTCCCTAGCCTCAGAGTGGGTTGCTGTTGTACATAGAACTGTCATCTTGACTCATAAAAACTTTGGTATTTGATTTGGAAAAAACCAACTGACCCTATTACTATGTGGAATTTGTCCCATCTGTAGCCATTGCCAGTGTCTGTCTAAAGCCACTTGTGCATCTTAAAGCCTTTCATGGCTTGTCACGGGAACTGAACAATATTTAAAACTGTGTCAGATTATGAGTTTTCTAAGCAGTATTAACCTGTCAAGGTAAAGGCTTATAATCTTGCCATTGCTTGAAAAGCTGCATTATTTGTCCTGTAATGTTAATTTGTGCTGAGGCTCTGCAGTTAGCTGTAATTACGTGTATGAAACCTGACTTTTAATGTTCCCTAAGGCTAAATGAAAATGGACCCCTTGATCAGTTCTTGTTAGAACACTTGATTAGAACTCTTCTGGCTTATTTCACTGTCCTGCCACATGCTGAGTTTAAACTTTCTCACGAGTATTTATTTTCAGAAAGACTGATGATACCAATAGGAGAAGGGAGATAGATGGATAGATGCTGAAGTGGACTGTTATGGTCTCTCCTTGTCTGAAAGAGAGATGCTTTGTTTGTAAGGGCAAGCAGGAAGGTTCTGTGCACAGAGATGATCACAATGACGGGTTTGTGAAGGTTGTTTCAATGCAATCATGCTTGTAAAGTTTACTCTAGCTTCTATCCAGTATTTAGTTTGTTAAAGTGTTGACACAATTTTGCTGACATTCTTCTTAAGTGGATTATGCTCACAGCCAGCTTTTCAAAGCAAACAGATGGCTTTTCAAACGGAGCATGCACACAGATTTTTTTTTTTAATGGTGTCTCTAGAATTATGACAGCTCTGTCAGAGAGGGCTAGTTTGTCGTTAATTTTCTCATGACAGATGATTTGAAATAATTTTTGCTTCTTTGTCTTGCTCAAATGAACCAGCTGTTTAAAAATAAAAAACACAAGGAGATTAAGACATAAATCAATTGGTCTGTACATGAATGGAGTTGCACTATTTTGGTAAGTCCTCTTCTGTTTTTAGATCACTATAAAATAAGAATATCTTCAAAATATTGGAAGCATGCTCAGGAGACGTGTGTTTCTTCTCGGAACCTGAAGACATGTTGTGCATTGCCTCAGACAAAATCTGTAATCTGAATTGCCTGGTTACTCAAATGTGAAATCAGAATATGTATAGGGGAGAGCGGGTGGCTTGGCACTTTCACGTGGGGTGTGAAGTCCCTTGGCTTCTGGGGACTTGGGATATGAGTCTTGGCAGGGCAGGCTCAGGCTGTCCAAACAGTGCATCTAATCCCAAATAGTGTCCGTCCATGCATGTCTCAGTCCCTGGACAAACACAGTTTGTGGGCCACCCTGAGAAACATTTCCAAGCTTTGCCCTCACCCTGGAGAGGGGTTGCTTCTTGCACTAAGGGGATTTTTCTGTTCCTGGACATGAACACACGGTGCCAGGTTTTGGCTTGGAGAAGTTAAGGCTGCAAAGCATGGTCACACTGATTTTTCCCTATTTGATGGTGAAGTCTTTAGTGTCTTTGGTCCTGTGTGCATAAGAAGTAGCAGCCAGGGGTATTTCATCCTAAACCCAAACTATTTAAAACTGCGTTTGTGCAGTTTGAAGAGATGGAAGACGTATTGAGGAGATACACCCTTTCTGATAACATTATCCTGTCATTAATGATATGTACTTTGTTTATGTGGTGGTGTTGTCCCTGTCACTACAGCACTGGCACTGTTCCTGTGCCATTTGCAGACAGGGAGGGGCACCAAGGTGGGCCAGGTGCTCCAGGCAGCTCTGGGGCTCTTGAATTCCTGCCTGCTGTCTTTAAACATAAGCAAAACCTCTGACATAAAAGCAAGCTCACAGCTACAAGAAATATCTGGTGCATAAATTATTCTTGTTTTGTATTTTCACACCGTGCCTGCTGACTGGATCCCAAGCTCTTTGTCTGTGTATTCCCCTAACTGTCATGCTGCCGAGACACAAATCCCTTCAAAAGAGCTTCATAGCAAACAGCACAGAGCTGCTCACACAGTCCCAGTGCTTTTTGTTATTCTCACACTGAGTTGTATTCCCAGCATCTGGATGGTGATTTGCATCGTTCAGCAGGAACAAATTCGTGACACCAGGAGATGAGGCAATCATGTTCTCAGGCACAGGCTGCCGTCCCTGGATGACGTGGTGTCCCACGTGGTGTTTACCAGTGCTGCAGCCTTGCAAGCCACCATTGTTTCTTGGTTGTGAACACTGTGTACATGGGTTCAGGCCTGTGAGCCCAGTGCCAGGTGCTGGCAAAAAGGGAACTGTGCTCATCGGTGTAGGATAAATCCTTCCTCTTAACTCTGGGGAAAGGGAGAGCAGAGACGCTCCCATTGCTGGAAGGTGTGACACTGTGACTCATCCAACACATCTGATTTGTTGGGAGAACCCAAGGAGGGACAAGTGGTCAGTTGCCCCTCCAGTTGAGCCCAAGGTCCTACTGTAGTGTCTGTTGTATCCTGTGAGGCCCATCAAAGTACCTGTGATATTCTGGAGATCAGGTTGGGTGGCAGAGATCTGAAAGTGACATTTCAGTCAGTGGAGGTATTCCTTATGAATATGAGTGTAACCAGCTGCAGCATGTGCTGTACTTCAAGCTGTACTTGGGGTGACATTAGGAGAAGAGGAGCTCAAGTTCTTACTGGTGCTGAATTTTAAAAACCAGATGCATCTCCTGGCTTTTATTTATTTGTATCCTCTAGCTCCAGAATCTTGTCGCTTCACAGCACTTGAGATATCAATATTGCATAAATACTCATTTTGGCATTTCTGAACCCCAACTCCTTAATACAAATTTCATGTAACACATTTTTCCTGATGGTTACAAATTGGATTGAGATCCTGTTAATCACCTCACGTTTACATGTTCTGAGAAGATACAGAAGCAGTGCATTGTTAATGAAGTCTCATTCCCATTTGCCTTCTTGAAGGTCTCAAACAAAATGGTTCAGGATTCACTGGAGTGCTATGGGATAATGTGTTTCATATGGCCACAACTTGGCCTGCTCTGCTCAAGGAGGGCCCAAGGCTGGGTATCAAATCCAGGTGCAAGGAGGGGTGGGTTATCGAGGTCTATCAGCTCCCAGGACTGTCATTTTTGTGATAAGTTTAACGTAACAGTCTAATCTTTTCATTACATGCAGTCATTGCCATGTGGGATCTGATGCCAGGGAGCAGGCAGGGAGCAGTGCCATGGGGAGGGGGGTGCCATGTGCCATCACTGACTTGGCCCTGGCAGGACCTTGCTGTTGACTGTGGAAGAGGAAATGCCTTCTCCTGCAGCCTCCTCCAGTCCAGGCTGAAATTACCTCCCAAGGGTGGTGACATGGAAGTGGAAGTGGGGGGAGTCTGGTGCCTGTCACACCCTGTCCAGTGCTGGCTGCTGCCTTCCTCACTGTGCTGGCACCAAGCTGCAGGAGAGGCTTCGGTCCCATTTCCAGGGGGCAGAGATGATTTGAGAAGGGACCTGGGACCTGTAGGGACACAGGAGCAGTATTGCTGCTTTTGGTCCTGAGCATTGTGTGCAATCCCTGACTCTCTGCTGCATGTCTGCATCCCCAGGGCCAAGGAGATCTCCTGAAGAACGCCAAGAACGAAGCCCTGGAGAACATGAAGCAGATCCAGCTGGCGTGCCTGTCGTGCGGACTGAGCAAAGCTGGGAGCGGGCAGGCGGATGCCAAGGCAAAACGGTGCCTGGAGGCAATACAGGAGAAGGATACTGGAGATGAGAATGGGAGGCTGTGAGGAGAGGCAGAGCTGTTGCATTTGTCACAGATTTCAATAACTCCAAACTATTTTTTTAAAGCATTTAAAAATTCACACAGGAGTGCCCTCTACAGGGTGTGATAGTATTAAAATCCTCACAGTGTCAGTATTTTAATGCAATTAATTTATCCAAGTTAAACTCTGGTAGTGAGATTTCTAATGAAGCCAAGCTGTCTGTATGCAAGTGCGTGTGTGTGTGTGTGTGTGTGTGAGTGTGTGTGTGCACATGCAAATCCTGTAGACACCCTTTCATGCATTACATTAGCCATTTGCTGATTTATTCCTTTGTCATCTTTGAATAGGCCTGCTTATTCTGAAGATCAAAACAAATTTTGAGCACTTGTATCAGTTTTGGGCTTTATTTTACTCTCCAGCTTTTATCATTTTACTTATAGGTTACATTACTGTTATGCTGTTTAAACAAACAAACAAAACACAACAAATATCACTGACAGATGTTTTTGTGAGGACAAAACTGGTGGTTTGCTGCAGACCCTGAAGGTGATTTTTAGTGAACAATTACGGACAAGTAAACGGGATATTAAATGGTCAAAGTTTCTAGGTAGATTATCAGTAGATTTGAGGTGTATTTTTTGCTGAATTTAGCAAATTGCTCTTCAGAGTACACCCAGACAAGACATATTAACCTAAGATCTAGCTAATTTAGTTTATTCCAGCAAAACATTGCTACCTTGTAGATCTGCAAGGCAGCTGCAGTCTTTGCTGATAGGCATTAATCTGAGTAGTAATGATGATAGCTAGTCAGCCCTGTAATTATGGGGAGAGCTGTGAATACCCTTTGGTGGTCATGAACTCTGAAGGTTGTTCAGACCTTCAGGCTGTTCTGAAACACCCAGTGGTGCCAGTATTAAAAGGAAGGTTTTCCAGATTTCACAAAATGTGAGCTTTAGTGCAACATATGTGAGAGGTCAGACCTTGCTTGCCACCTTCTGCATAGATGTTGGAGTCAGCTGGATGAAGCAAGCAGGCTCCAGCCTTATGTTTTTGTGGTTAAAATCATGCTGTGCTAGAGATTTAAAAGCGGGGCTGAAGAACCGCTACAGGTGTAGTGTAGAGAAATAGCTTGGGGAAAAACAGGATGCCAGCATTTTTGTGCAGCAGCTACAAATATCCTGACACATATCACATGTTTGGGGTAGTTGTGAGAATTGGCTGCCTCTTTGTGCCAGTGTAGAAAGGAGACAGAGAATGTCCCGAAGCAATGCATCCTCATCCCTCCCTGTGTCCGGCCCACGTGTGCTCACAGCATTCATTTCAATCATTTAAGTACTGTGCTTGAGTGGAGTATTTGTGTTACCTTTAACAGGATTAAGTGTTTTATGGTTATAAAAAAGACTATATTTATTTAAAGCATTGCTTTTATTTTTAAAAGCTACTTTTTAAATTAATTTGATTAACAAATATGCTAATTTTCTGAACTTAACAAAAAGTAATTGCGGAAAGTTTGATCATTGGAAAATCTTATATAGCTATTGTGTTAAGTTATTTTTGACTTCTTAATAACACTATTATGTTCATGTTGCACATTACTGAGAGAGTAAAGCTATGAAACAACTTTGACCCATGATTTTGCAGTGATTTAACATGTGATCCTGGATAAAGTTGGGTTAGAGTGGGTAAGTTGCTTCAGAGAAGGTCCTGCTCTAACAGCAGCTGTGTTATTGCAAAGGTTGTAACTCAGATGCCTTAAATGCTATTTCAGTAAAATTTGCCATACTTGTTCAGAACCAGCCCTAAATGCTGTGTTCGTCTCTCCATTAGCTTATGAGTGTGTGTTCAGACTTCACTGAGGTCTAGAGAAGTGCCTTTTGTGTTTCAGGCAAGGCATAAAGCCCACATCAATGATGTAAGTGTGCATGTTCACATTTTGCCCTCTTGGGTTATGTTGGTACAAAAACAACACTTGGCCTTCACTCCTTCCAGTTAGGGATGATGGAAACCATTACCCCAGCACCATCAGCCACAAAGGATCAGCCTTTGGAAAGCATCCCTCTCAGAAGGGAGAGGTTGCTTCAGGAAGAGTGAGTGGCTTCCCTCTTGGTGCTTCATTTAAATCTAGAAATATCTTGATTTTCTCAATCTAAAAGGCTGTCCTAATGTCTGTACAGGAGCTCCTGGCAAAATACCTTCTCTGATGTTTGGAACGAACAAACATGAAACTACAGAGAGAAGAGCTTTCTTTCTGTGCTCTTTCTGTGTACTACACAGCTCCCGCTCTGGATGCATTAGGAGAACCCCATGGAAATGGATGGATGGAAATCCCTTAGCATGCACACACACTTTTCATGCCATGTTTAGCATTCATGTCATGTCCTGTGCCATGGTCATGCATTCTATGCCAAAATACAGGAGTAGAGAATTTGGGGCACCCTGGATTGCCACAGGCAGTTGGGACTATTCCTGGTGCTGGCACCCAGAACCCTGCAGCTGGAGCAGCTCCACCCTTCTTCCTACACCAAGAGAGGGGCTGGCAGCAAAAGCTCATCTCCCCTTCCTCTGAGCTCTTTTGAAGTCCCTGGGAGTGGAAGTGAATGATAAAGTGGCAGTTGGTGTAATAAAAATTCAGCCTTCAGGGAGAGCACATGGAAAAATCATATCCTGCATCAGCAACAAACACACACAGGGGACTGAGTGCCTGGCCTTTTTGGGAAGTGTTTCATGGCATGCCTGGCTTCTTGCAGTCGAACAACAGTCTTCTCTGAGCCCTCTGCTGGTACAATTTGATGTCCCACATGAATGGGTGGCTATTATCTGTATCACTTCTATGGAAGTTATGTCAGGAAGGTGTTACAGGCATTTGCAGTTGTTTACAGCGTAGTTGAACAGCTGGAAATTGGAGAAGCTCTCGGGGACTGGTGTGGGGAGCTGTCTGCCAGAAGGGAGCACAGAAGTGAATCTACCTGGGTTCTCTCTGCCACTGAGTCCTCCATCTTTACAGCATTTGTTTTCTCTCTGTCATTTTCTCAACTGTAAGATAAGACTGGTGATGTTTTCCTTCCCAGGCACAGATCAATTACACATTTCTGGAAAACCTTTGAGTTTGCTCTTGCTCTCCAGGAGAACAACCAGGCACTTAAACACCAGTGTCTGCCAAATCCTTCCGCTGCTGGTGAGCACAGGTGAGGCAGCACACAATAACCTCTCCCAAGGGCCTCGGTTCCTCCAGGGGTCAGGGATGTCTTGTCCACGTGCTTGTGTGTCTGACCCCCACCAAACTGCAGAGGGCAGCCACCTCAAAGGTGTTAAATTCCTGCAGGTTTCTCAAGCACGGATGGGGCAGGCAGCTCAGAGAGGCCCCAGCAGCCCTTTCCGTGGGGCACAGGGCTGCAGTGTGACGTGTACCTGTGAGGGGAACGCTGGGGGCCATGGGGAAAAGATGGATGCAGAGGTTTCACTTGGATTTTGCTGCTTATGTACATGCATGAAGGAATCCAGCCATGAAGCATGGGAAGAGGCTGAATTACTCCAGCTATTCACAGACCTGATTAATCTTAAATCAGCAAGAATAGTTTTTACCAAATTTCGTGTGCTGGCATGACCAGCAGGACTTGATCCCTTTCCCCTCCCTTTCCTGAACTGGGCATGACTTAAAGCACCTTGCCGTTCTGCTGCTTTCTGCATAATTTTCATGTATTTAGTTCCCTGTTTTTAAAGGGATAATGCAGCTTCCCAGTGCAAAGAAGGCGAAAGTTTTGTTCCTCTTTCTGAGATTCATCTCCCAAAATAGATTATCAGATAATTGCATGCATAGAGAGCACTTTCCTGTATGATATTCCATCTCTTCCACCTCTCTGTTCAGACTAAAACATTAGGTCATAGCCTTCTTGGAGTCAGTCCCACTCCTACAGGGATAGACAGCAGCTTTAGGCAGGGGACTGACTCAGGAAGCTTCAGAAAAAACAAGGTGAGGGGGTCACAGGAGCAGTGTCTTCAGGTCTCCACCACTTGCTGTGGGGCTGAGCGTGGTGGCCCTGGCTCATATCTCAGCGGCAGGAGGTGAAGTACACTTTCAATAAAACCAGGATTTGGTTCTTTTTGGCCCCTCTCCCTGCCCTAGGTAGGCATGAAAATCCATTGGTTTCCATAACACTGTACTGGTGAAGCTGTCTCCAAATGGCCACACCAGGCAAAAGGCAGCTGGGGAGCACTGCTGGGAGGCGTTTCATGGGTCCAAACTGTGAGTGCTCTTTGAGACTGTGCTGGCACAGTCCTGGCAGGTTGCCTTTGCACAGTCTCAGGCTGAGCAGTCTTGCATTTGCTTTCTACAGCAAGTTCCTGAAAAAATGTTTCCTTTTTGAAGTGATGTTGAGGGCTTTGTGAGTTCAGTAACCAAGATGTGATTAACCCAGCCAGAAATGTGATGAAAGTGCTGTCTCACCAGCTGTTCCTCTGCAACAGAGAGTACTGTGTGAACGTGCCCCTGATCAAACAGGTCATGTTTTAAATGAGGATGTTACACTCTTTTTGATTATTTGAAACACTTTATGAATAAATTGCTTTTGCAGAAAATATTCATGGAGTAATTCCAAGAAAACTTGCAGACATCAAATTCTCAGCAGACAAATCCTGAGCAGGAGAGAGTGTTGTGTTTGACAGCTGTTTGCTGTGCACAGTCCACACCACCCTCCTCTGGGAACTGGAAGAAAAATGAATTATTCCAAAGGCAAGTTTGAGTTATTGATGATGTTAGAAGATTTTTCTCTGTTAAGTTTCGCAGCAGAGACTCATTCATTTAGAAAGACGTGAATACAGTAGAATTGGGAAGCAAATGTGATACTTGAGGCCAAAAGTGTTCTTGGAGAAGAGGTGGCATGTTGAGTGTAGGGCTGTGCATGGGGGAGCACTGGGTGAGAGCCCAGGAGGAGCCATCATCCCCCCTGCAGTGGCAGGAAAGGGCTGTTTGGCCAGGGAGCAGTTTGGTAACCTGTGGGGTTGGTTTGCACCACCAGAAGTTTGCACAGACTTCAATGAGGGCTGGAGGTGCCATGGCAATTTGTTCTATCCCTGACCCATGATTTACTGAGGTGGGAGAAAGAGGATTAATCTGGCTTATTTGGAAGCACATATGGGGAGAAAGGAGGATAGAGGTGAATTACTTGTATGCTTACTCAGATGGTGTCTGGTGAACCAGCTACACCTAATGCAGTTAAAAACAAGATAGAAATTATGGTTCAGACAGCAGGAGCTGCTGTGATTATTTATGATGCTGATGGATGGAGAGGAGAGCTTTGTAGTTGCAGCATTAGTGTGCCCTGTGTGGGGGAGAAGCCAAGTGCTGCTGCTGCCTCCTGCACCTGGCAAACAGGGTTTGTATGGGTTGCTGCTGTGCTTCACTGCTGGGTCCTCCCAAGGTGCAAAGTGAGTGTGCTGGAGGGGCAGAAACAAAGCATTGAAGAACACACCAGTGTTGGCAAGTCCATTGCTTGCTGGTGCTGATGTACTCTGCCTTCAGGATTCACCAGCCCTGACTCAGTTGTGCTTTGCTGTTTGCAGCAGCCTTCCTGCACAAGGTGTTTCCAAAGCCAGGGCAGCACAGCTGGAGCTGAGCTGTGCCACCAGCTCCCCCTTGGACATCTGGTTTGCTCCTTTTCTTTGTGCTCCTTGATGGACTCTAGTTTTTATGGAATCTGAGCAGCAAGAAGGAAATGCTTTTGGGCTGGGCCAGTGTCCACCCAGCCTGTGGCCACAGGGACCCTTCTGTGGGATGTGTGGCTCTGCCCCAGGCAGGTGGCAGCTCCCTGTGGGGGTGCTCCCTCTGGTGAGGCTGTTTTTAGGAGGCTAAGATCAACCATAGCATGAGGGGGCTCAGCTCCTACCAAAGCCAAGCTATAATTTCACCTGCTCGTGCTGTGGCTACATTTTGCTGGTGTCTTGTCTGTAAGCAGCTGGTTATCCACACAGAATGCTCTGCTGATTCCTGGTGAGACCCATCCCAGTTTCCCACTGCCTTGCCAAGACAAGCAGTGTGGTGTCCCAACTCCTGAGGGAGAGGGTGGCAGCACTGTTTCAGGACTGCCATTAGACTGTGGTGTGGAAAGAGAGTTACTCTGATGCACTGGCCAAGAAAACCATCTAGAGGTGTACAGCAACAGGCAGCTGATGATGTGGCATGGTACCCCTTGGTCAGATCAGCTGAAACATTTTGAAAGCAGTTGAGTGCAGAATTGAATTGTCATCACAGTATACCAGAAATGCTGACTCCATGAGACTGCCCCAGGTTTGTAAACTGTGCTTGAGGTTGGCTTGGGCTTGCTTTGAGGCACAAGCCCCTTAGGGCAAGCAGAAAATGTGTTACTGGAAAGCCTGCTTTGGTATTTAGGGTCTTAGGTATTTGTGCAAGGGACTGCCTGCAATCCAGCAGGCTGGAGGAATCAGCAAACCCAGGTGTGTTTTTTTTGGTTACTGATTCTAACTTGATATTTCTGAACAAGGTGATTGCAATTAACCAGTAGCTGTGATGCAGTTGGAATTGCCCCCTCCAGGTCTTGAGGAGATACAGGAAAACTGACACCGTGGTCTGTCACACTCTTTGTGCATGGAGGCTGTTGCTTAGGGATTTTTTTTTTTGTTAATGCTTAAAGGTCATAATTACTATCAAATGAACACAAATATCCACGGGAGAAATGTTTCTACCAGGCATCAAATTAAGGATGGATGAAAGTCTCAGTGTGGAGTCAGATGACAGCATTAATGAAGACAGAATGGTATCAGTTTTGATTTCTCTCCTTATTTGTGTGAATTTGAATGTGAAAATTGACTGAATAGTATTTATTAATGATGTGTATGGGGAAGAGGCTTAGGCCTGGTGAGGAATTTTTATGGGGTAGATTTATACCTTGGGGCCTCTGGATCCCAGCTGTCCAGCAAGGAAAATACAGCTCATGTGTCCCTAGTTCCTAAGGGAGCAGATAGCTCTAAGATGTGCCCTTTTTTCTGGTAGGTGAGCAGAGCACAGACAATCCTCTGAGCCATATCCTGGAGAGGCTCAGGTGCATCCCTGTGTGGTACCTTCCAACCACTGGGAGCTCCTCAAGAGCAGGGAGCAAGGGGCTCCTGCTCAGAGAAACTGCACAAGCAGCAGCATCTCAGCCTGATGGGGGGAGCTGGGGGTCTCCTGAGCACTGCCTGGAGCAGCAGTTCTGGGCATGGGGCTGCCAGCCTTGTGCAAGGCAGGTTTTCCTGGGCAGCTGAACCCTCTCTGTTGTCAGTGCTGAATAGGTGTCTTTAGGCAGCCATTTGTCCCACCTGTTTTAGCTGTGCACTTCAGGAGAGGAATAGTTTTATCCCAACAGTGCCTGTTTTATGTCATATCTTACAAGTATTTATAGTGGAAACTCTTAAAAGGAAACCAAACTTTTATCAGCATAAAAGACAGCTGGCTGTGACAGCTTGCCACAAGGTGTACACTTGTACAAGGTCACGTGATGTATCTCTATGGTCATTTGTCAGGTTCTTTGAACAAGAAAACCCAGGGGAGATGGTGGGGATTCAGGTTACCCTGCAGACAGAGGGGCAGATGTTTGCATGTGGCTGCTGTTTGCAAAGAACAGTTTTGTCATCATAAATGATTGAATCATGAAATGAATTTGCACATCTGCCAAACCAAAGGACAGGGAGAATGGGTGACTTTCAGTCCCACAGTGCTTGGTGCTCACGGCCTCAGGCACTGGAGCCTGAGGTGGACTGTGGCACCCTGTGCCATGGGGTGACCAGCTGAGAGAACCCCCTATAGCAAATGCCATACACTGGAGCAGGGGTCACAGAGAAAATCACAGGGTGGAAATAGAGACCTGTCAGGAAGCTAAAGTGCCACATCTTAGTTTGTGTGGTATTAACATTGCAACGTGGCTTGTTGGGAACATGATGATAATCTGCAAGATACTGCAGTAGGCACAAGGACAGTTTCCTGAAATTTGGGAAGTCAGCACTGGGGATCCTAGGGTGTCTCTGCTTTTCCACATGACATGTTTCAACCCCCACAGTGAGGCAAATTAACCTTTTCTCTTGGACTGCCTATGCTTTTATAGCATATCATGAATCCTGTATTTCCTACT
Organism: Trochalopteron elliotii; assembly: GCA_024734555.1. Classification (NCBI taxonomy): domain Eukaryota; kingdom Metazoa; phylum Chordata; class Aves; order Passeriformes; family Leiothrichidae; genus Trochalopteron; species Trochalopteron elliotii. The sequence continues at coordinate 3,374,861 of JANPWX010000331.1, read as the reverse complement.
TCACTGAAAACAGTTGTACCTTCTCTTGGGAAAGGGAGATTGATTGTAAGGGGTTTAAAGAACAAAAGCTGAGCAGGTGGCTTTCGAGATTATACACTTTTCTTGGCAAGAGCTGCTTCTCTGAGCAGTGTGCCTGCCTGTAAAAGAGAAACACCAAGAGCACTGCAGTTCCCTGGGACAGGAGCAGCAGCAGCTGGAGAGTGAAGGCTCTGCAGAGTGAAGCTGAAAGGATGAATCTGTTTAACTGCACATCCCATTAAAACCAATGGCTGGACAGAAAATTGCCTCTAACGGCAGCCAGAATGGCTGAGACGTCAGACAGGGATTTAGGGCCATTGCCTGTGTGATTATGTCTGACAGAGAGACTTAGTGTGGAGCACAGCCCTGCCTCTGCCTCCTGCCAGGGTGCAGGGTCAGCCCTGGAGCACGGACAGAGCTGGGCAGTGGGGCCTGGCTCATGCCCTGCTCAGCACTGGGGACGATGCACAGGCACAGGGGGGATGCCACCGGTGGGTGAGCTGCCTCTGAGCTTGTGCTGTACTTTACCAAGTGAATGTCTTCATCTTGGAAAAAGCACCTCAGTCCTGTGAGGTCCCTGTTGAGCACTTGGTTTGTGCCAGATGGCAGAGGAATAGGCCATAAGAGCACCATTTTTGTAGTGCCCATTGAAGGAAGGGGAGTTTTGTCCTCTTTTCCTGGAAGAGCTGCTATGGGACTTCTGGACTCTGGACAGTGGCTGAGACTGTCATTATTTTACCAGTATTGTACCCTGCAATGCTTCTGTTTCCTGCATTCATCAGGTGGGGCAGTGTGTGCTCCCTGGACACACAAGAGACATGGAGACACTGTAAAGTTTGGCTGATGGGGACCTGAGGTCTGTGGCAGAGCAGGGAACCAAACTTCTCCCTGGGAATGCAGTGCAGCTCTTTGCCTTTCCCGTGCAGCCCTGTCCTCCATGAACTACCAAGTCCATGATAAACTTTTAACCGCAGGGTTAAGCTTTTCTTTAAGACAGATGACAGAGAGATGATGAGGGATAAAGGTAATTAATGACATCAGTCTGTCCTTCAAATACAGGGGTTTTTTTGAGTGATTGGCCAGAAACTCCTGAAAGCAGAATTTAAGCAGGCATAAGATTAGCCAAGATTAGTAAGGATTTCTGCCTGGTAGCCTAAATCTAGTGTCTTTCAGTTAGTAATCCTTCTTTCAGGTCAATGAATCTGCTTTTAAGAAGGAAAAAATAAAGGTTATACAAGAGAGTTCAAGAGTTTCACTCATCATGTGAGAGGGATTTAGATTTGTTTCCAGCACCTAAACTGCTTCCACCATTTGAGGGAACTTATACTGTTATCTCAGAGGAAGGCAGAGACATCTCTTATGCTATGCTGATGCTCATATGGAGAGTTGCCCAAAAATGCTTCAGTTACAGAATTTTCCTGGTCCCTTCATATAATGGTATCTGAGCTCATCCTTTAGGATGAGATTACTTTTTTTTTTTCCTCAGAGATTGTTCTACATGGAAACCCCAGTCTGCATAGCCTGAGCACAGGCTGCAGGTCAGCAAAGTCTGTGTGGATCAACGACTACACTTTGCTTCAGTGAAACAGCCTGTGTATCACACTGATGGTGGGAGTTTTGTGCTGAAGGGGAGCACAGAAGACTGAAAGTTTCCTGCAACTGAAGCACATTCCTACCATGGGTGGGACATCCCTGCAAAGGGCTCTGCACTGGCAGTGGTTGCTGTGAGCTGGGCTACACGTGTGAACCTGTGGGAGGATGGCAAATGACCTTCATGATTGTGTTCCACTTTCCAGTGGAGGAGGTGAGCCAGAGTGGGGTGCCACGTGGACCCCTCACTTCATGGAAAAGAGGCTACTTTAACTGTAGGTGACTGATGATCTTCAGCTGACTTTGCTTGACTGGGACAAGTGTCCTTTCCACAGAGAATACATGTCATTTAATCCTATGGGCATTTACTGGGGTCATTTCTCTGTCCATCCTACAGGCTTGATCACATTCTGTTTATTTCCAAGAGCTGAACTAATGCAGTGGTACTTCCACCCTGCAGTAGCCATGAGGGAAGGCCTTCATTTAAACTTCATGGGGAGATATTTGTGTTAATGTGTTGGAAGTCACATTGGTGAAGGGTTACAGTGTGAGCACAAGCAATGACTGTGACTCAGCTGCTGTGCTGTAACTTGGTTGCCTGCTTGTACACCAAGAAGAAACCTAAATTCCATTTCTCAGTGGTTGAATGGTGTTGAACATACATGGGCAACTAAAATAGCCTAGATGTGAAAGATAATTAAGATCAACATAATTAAGGCTAAAGTAGTTATGAATGTGGGTATTTCATGAGATTTCATGTGCTAACTGGATGCCCTCCCAGCTCTGAAGGGGCTGTTCATCCCTCTGTGTGGTAAGGCTTTTGCACTTGTGTTTTCTTCCGAATCAGAGTTTGGTGATGCAAACCACTCTGTCACTGCTCCTGAAATTCAGGCTGCAAGAGGCCATAACACATACACAGGTAAGGTGGTAAAATGAGCCTTTTCTGTGACCTGTGTCAAGAGAAGTCACAGGAAGTGGTTTCCACTCCCTCAAATCATGAGGGCATGTGAATGACTGCTGACTAACAGGAGAGATGGGACAGGAGTCTCCTGGGGGCCTGGAGCAAACACAGTATGTTTTCATTCTGTGGAGAGTAATTTGTGCTGTGACTGTGTGGGAAATAAGGAGTGAATTTTTCACATTGACTTCCAGATTGTACTGTTGAAGCCTTTCTGGATGGGGCAAAGCTGAACAAATGTGATTAGTTTGAATCCAGCCTACCTTTTCATTGTACTCTGATGCAAGCATGAAACAGGTTGTACAGTGCTGGCATGATCTTCAGCCTGCTAATTTTTTCAATATTTATTTTACATTGTTTCAGATACATTTAAGGGAATATAATTTATTCACCACCCATCTGGCATGGTTATCTGAGTTTAATATTCATTTGCGGTTTGAGTAAAATGAATATTTCACACTTTAAATTATGCATGTACATTATGTATGATGCCAGCACTGCTGGCATCTCAGTCTCAAAGACCTGTGCAGTTACCTGAGTCTCACACATTTTTTGGTGTCTCCTAGTAGATGATGGGGAACTTTTGCTGGCCTGCCAGAAAGCTGTGCCTGGCTGGAGCAGACTGTGTCCTGTAGGATGCAGAGGGGGAGGCTGGCAGACCTGACCTGTACTAGGAACTTAAAAGCCTTCTCCTTGAAAAAAAACTGTGAGCCCTTTGCTGTCCCCTTCAGAACAGAGTGCTTTGCTGCTCCTCTTCCACCTCCATTTTCCCCTGCTTAGAATTTCCTCTCCCTCTTCTCCCCCAGTGAGCATGGTGCTGCTTCCTGGCAATAGCCATAGAGATAACACCCTTATCTCTGCCTCTGCTTTTGTCTTCTGCCCCTCTGGCAGAGCCAGTTGCATAATCCCAAATGTGCCAGCCTGCCACATGAGCCGGCTGTCCTGAAGAATGATGAGCTGAGTACCCCTGTCCCAGATGGATGCCTGAGCCACTATATTGTGCTTCAGGCTCCCAGGAAGTTGCACTGATTGGTGCAGTGTAGTGAAGGACACTGAATCTCCAAGTAGGACATGACAGGACTGGACGCAGAGTTCCTACTGGCTCTTCCCAGCTCTGTGCCCTGAAAGCTCATACAACCGTCAGCCACATGCGACTGGATGTGAATGGTGGCCACTTTCCATGGGGAAAAAAGCTCATTCCCCCAGTGTCTCTGGGTCACCTCAGAGGTGGCATCTGGAGCTCCAAGGGCAGCCAGAGTCCTAGTTATTTAGTCTGGTTGAAATCATGTGACACTCATGATTTTAGGAGGTGGCACCCCACTGTCAGCCACGTGCGACTGGATGCATGCAGTGGACATTTTTCATGGGGAAAAACCTCAATCCACCTTCTGCCTTCAAGCTGCCAGGGCCCCTGATCTCCTTGGGTGCAATGGCCAGAGCAGAGTGCCAGTGTCTGTGAACAATGGAGTGCCATAAACCCCTCTTGGGTTGGGTGTGCAGGAGAGAGGCAAAGAAGGAATAAGGGACTTCATCAGGGTCAGTCCTTTTATTTCTCTCTCCCAGGGCCCTGGCTGTGACTTCAGGTTGCTGCAGCCTGTAGCTGACTCACAGCAGCACTGAGAGATTCAGTGCTGATGACTGGCAGAAAGATGAGAGGTAACCGGTTTTTCTCCCAGTCTAATCTCACACCCCAGGGAGAAGAGATCATGTGGAAACAAAGCAAAGTGCTGAGAGTTAGTGTTCTCTGCTGACCTCATGAATATCATTATCTGAAAGGATAGCTTTTACCTGGCAGCTTTGTGCATGCTGTTCCAGGTTCAAAATTATCAATATGCCTTCAAGAAGCTTATCCTACATCTTTCTGACAAATTATTAATAGAAGTAATTTGAGCAGTCAAGCTATACAGAAAACTTAGACTTTTTCCTGTTCAAAAGCTTGGCTGCTGGGAATGCAGTATGCAAGATATTAATTTTTCCTTACACTTCCTCGAGATTATTTTCTGACAGAAAAAAAGCTTCTTTTGAAGTGCAGTAGAAATAGCAACATGGCCACTCCAAACTGAGTCTAGATCTGATCAGCTGCAGATAGATTTATGGAAGAGCCTGTATTTTCCTCCTGTGTTCACAGACATTTAGAGGAAATGTGTCTTTATATGGCAAAAATGAACAGAACAGCAGAGAACCTTGAAAAGCTCAGAAAAAGTGTATTTGAACAGTTTCTCAAGCACTGCAGGACAAAACCTGTCCTGCTTCCACATATATTGGAATAACGGAGGGAGATTATGAACTGAGTGATACCCCTAATGTCCAGTACCAGTTATTGGTTGGATGTTACAGAAAATATTCTCTTTGTCACCTTCAGTAGGGCACAGGGGATTTGACTAGAAGTGGAATCACAGAGAGATGAGTGTCTTCCCTGCAGAGACTCAGACGGAAGAGACACTTTGACAGGGTAAATTAGATGCAGGACAAAGACCTTCTGATCTCAGCTGGTTTCAATGGGCTCATTTGAATGGGAAAACTGAGCTGAGGGAAAAGTCTGCTGATGACTCAGAGTTGTGTATTGCAGTAAAGGAATTGTAGGGGTTTTATTTTCAGTACTTCTGAGATTTCCTGTTCCCTACTGACACCACTACTAAAATGTTAAAAGATCTGAAGGGATGGAGAACAGCCCACTTGTGATGTTTGCTTTCCTGCTGAGCAGCTCCTAGCAGGGCAATTTTACCAATCAGTCAGAACCCTAAGAAAATTTTGCTGCATCAACTTTGTAAAATCTGACTCTGTCCTTCAAAAGAGGAAGCATTGCCTGCAGAGAACACACTGACTTGGCCCTCTGAAGTCTAAAGCTGAGTTTGAGGTATCTCACCTTGTTTTGGGGAAGTGCCTAGTCCTTGTCCACTTCGTTAAAAGGTCTGAATGATACTTTTCTAGTGAGGCTGAGCTGTTGCAAGTTCTTCTTGGCAGTGACAGTACTGTATGTTTGAGGTCCTGCCATCACAGCATCTTGATATTGTCTGGAGAATTCTTGCTTTGACTCTAAGATACCTACAAAAATTGAAATGTGGGATGTGGAAAGTACAACACTAGTTCATATAAAAATGGCTTCTGTCATCAAGTTACTCTCCAGGACATTGGACTGTGGGTCAAGGCTATTCAGCGATGTGACAACTGTCACTGCCTCGGGATTTCAGGCTCTTACTGCTTTTGAAGATTGCTGCTTGTCCTGTGGCTGATGGATGAGTGCTTTGGGCCTCAAAGCTGTCCCAGCAGCACTTCTGAGCCACAGGATTTTAACTATGAAATAGTAAAAAAAAAAAAAAAAAAAAAAAGTCACTACTTTTTCCCCCTGATGACTAGAGAAAATAGATCCAACAGATAACAGCTTTGAGATGAGCCAGATGTGGATATGTGTTCCCCAGAACCAGAGCCTCAAACCCTGTGTTTGTGGTTCCAGCAGCTGTACGTGGGCATGTCCCCTCTGGTGTGGCTGAGCTGTTCTCCCCTGGAAGCAGCCATTGACCCCAGAGCCTGCCTGGTTCCCTGGGTGGCTGCAGCAGCACCATGGTGGGAGTGACAGGTTCAATTTTGTTACAGCACTGCAGAGCAACGTTGCTGGAGCTGAAATAAAACGGAAGTGGCTGAAGCCAGCGGCTGTGCTGGCTGGGTGGAAGATGTTCCAGATGTCCTGATCACTGTGTAATTTCCAGAAATACATCTGCATTTTTTCTCCCACAGTATTCTGAAAAAAGCTGTAGGGCAGCAGCAAGACACACAGGTGGCCAGCGGCTCCAGCACACCCCAGTCCTAAGGGGAAATCTAGTCAAAGCACATAAAAGTCTGTCTGTGTGCATCTGTGTCAGAAGCAGACACTGAATTTTTCACTTCTTTCTCATGCCAGAGGGATTGCCTGCTCACCTGGCTCACCATGAGCATTAGGAAGTCTCTGGGGCAGCCTGAGCACCAGCTTGTTGAGGGCTTGTTTTGGGAAACTCATCATGACCTCCTCACCTTTGTAAGTTGTCATGTCTGTGGTGTCACTGCTGCCACTGTGTGTGCTGCTTATGGACAGGGCCCAGCACAACCCTGTGGTACTGTTACTCTGGCTGGGGTAGCATGCACAGAATCTGCTTCTCCAGAGACAGATCAGAAAGCAAATGAGATTAATATGTCCCGTATTAACACATCATCAGTAACCAAACATACAAAGGAAGAAGGTGGTGACTTCAGTGGAAGTGATCTGAGTGAAGCCAAAGGTGCTTATAAATGTCCACTGTCCACTTTTTCTTCTTGACAAGATACTATTTGGGGGGGGGGGGGGGGGGGAAGCATTTTGAGTATAAACGTGACCTTGCTTTAGGGCTGGAGAATCCCAGAAGTTTTTGTGTTTGTTTGATTGTTTGTTCTTTCTTGAACTGATTTCCTGGCTATTCCTGCTTGAGAGCTTTACTGGACAATGACTGAATCCTTTTGGCTTGCCTGCCAGAAAGCAGATCATCACATTTTGCAGACTAACCCGAAAAGAACTTGGATGCTTCCCTTCCCTGAACTTGCTCTCAGATCTCACAGGCCATTTTATTCAAGCTATGTGGGAAAAGCCTGTGATGCAGCGACTTCAAAGGACCCTCAGTGAAGCATCTTTATTAAAGATTGGACCAAACTCCAAGGAGAAACCTGAGGTGTGCTGCCATGGCCACAAAAGTTGTGATGCTTCTGTTTCATGTAAGGTCCCATAAAAGGGTTTGTGTGCCTAGGTGTGCAAGGCTCAGCACTGATGTTAAATGGACCCTTCGTACACAAAATTTTATGCCCCAAAAGACAGTCTATTCAAATGCTGATTGTAACAACAACCTGTTTCCTGCAACAAAAGTACTGAACAAGATGCTGGATCAAAGTCATCTCTTGGGCCTGATTACAATTTTCCTTATTTTGAGACCACTGTGTCAGAAACAAACTCCTACTGAGCATGGTGTGCACTCAGCAGCTGCATGTCCACCACGTAAGTAAAGATTCTGCTGCTGTTTCAGGAGCTCTGCTCAGTGCTTGTTTCCCAGAAGAGGTCTGAGGCAAGGTGTTGGTGACCTTGAGGTGTGACCTAACTGCAAAAGCTGAAATCTTTGGATTATCAGTTTCTAATGGAACATTCCAACGAGGAATGGAAATGAACCTGTTACAGCGATCCATAAATCTTGATGTCTGACACAAGGCTTTGCCATTTGTTGGTCACCACAATGTCTAAGCCTGTTGTCTCAGGCAGACTTTCTCACTAGAGCAGGGAGAAGTCTTGTCCTGAGGTCTGGGCCTCTCTGGAGGCCCAAGAGTATTTGTCCTCAGCCAGCTGGATGGCTGGGCAGGGGTGTGGCTTCGGAGGCCACAGTTCTAAAGTGCATTTTGCACCTGCCTCCCCACTCAGGGCTGGGTAGTCTCAGTTTTGACACCACTGGGATTTGAGTATGAGGCTGATTCTTCAGAGGCAGCATCTGTTCTTATCTCTGTCTCAAAGTTTTGTGTAAATTCTCTAGCAAAAATAAAGTTTCATGAGGAGAGTCTAACCACAAATCAGCAGAGATGGTAAAAGGGAGTGGGTAGCAAAGAAAATTGCTCACCTCCAGTCTTTTTTAATTATGTGTTGTGAAGGGGCCTTAACTATGCCAGTTAAGCATCCTCCGAAGAATAGAACTATCTGCATGTTTTATCTTCAATAACATTGGGTTTTTTTCACTTTTCTATAGGGAATCAAGCTCTCCTTTGTGAGGTGGATCTGGGGCAGTGTGTGCCTGTGTCCTAAATTCCTGGTAAGGGGAGAGGAGTTATGTAACTGGCACAAGGAGATCAAAACTGCTATGCTGGGCTCACTCAATAAGAAATGGTATCATGGGAAAAGACATGCCAAAGTAAGCTTAAACAGCACAGAGGCAACAGACCTAAATGACATATGGAAGGGTTACAGGGAAGGCACAGTAATTTTAGTTGTGATTTAAGAGTTTAAAGGAGCAATGGCAGATTAGGGGTAAATCCAGAGTTCATCTCATCTGTATGTTACAAACAGCTGATTATTTTCATTAGAAAGTTTTTTCTTTTACTTTTGTTTTTCTCTATCCAGTCTTAGCTGTCTGGTGTGAAATCTGGCAGTGTGTGTTGGATCAGAGCATGTTCCCACTGAAAACCAGTGTAAAGGCTTCCACAGGCTTGTCAGTTTTCCAAGGTCTATCAAACTTCACAAATATTTATCAAGCAGATAAGCTTTTACAGCAACTCGTTCTAAACCATTGAAGTTATTTCTTGGAAAAGATAAAAAATTTGTTAAGAAAAGAAGCCCTATTAAAATTTCCTAACAGATAGCACTCCAGTGACAACTAGCCCAGCATAAAAGGGAAGAATAGCATGGCATTTGATTTCCTGAGTGCTAAGAAACAAGCTAAGAACAACAAATACTGTCCCTGTTTGATTTGAAATGGAGCCATGCACATGCTGGCACTCCTGTGCAGTCCTTGCAGTGCTGCAGTGTTTTCCCACCATGCCTGGAGCCTTTGCACAGGCACTGTGTGTGTGTATGTGCCTCTGTGAATATTTGGAGCTACTCAAAGAGGTTCACACTGCTCACCTGTCCCCCTTTCCTGATGTAAATATAGATGGGCTGTAGCTCCTTTCTAAAACCTGCTTGGTTTTACCAGATTTTTAAAGAGTTATTCTGTTGTGTCTGAAAAACAAGAGGAAGACTATAGCCTATCTTATATTATTCATGTGCATGCTACATTTTTTTGGCTTTCTCAGAACTTGGTGTAACAGAGGTACATTTTCATTGCTCAGATTCCCCTCTCTTCCTCAAGCCTAATAAAAGGCAGCTATAAATCAGCCATGTAGTCCTTTCACAATGCTGGGGCACACACAAGAGGGGGTCTGATGGGCAAATGTACTTGGTAAAAGGCCAAACTAACTTGAAGGAATTCCAAGTTAAACAGAGATCCTTTAACAAATTTGCATTGGGCTCTGACGAGGTTAGAGCAGGATGTGTGTAGGGCAAAATAATCTTTCAGCACTCAATAGGAGCAGAAGGTCTATAAACCCTGGAGGATTTTTGGCATTTCTTGCTCTTTGCCTCCATTTCTGGTCTGAAAATTGTCAAGACCCCAGCCTCTTCAGAGCCTCATCTGCAAAAAGGCACTCTTCCCTGGCAGGTCTTAGCTGTCCTTTCCAGAAGGATCCACTGGAAATGCCCCTGCTGTCCCTCAGTGGTGATATGCTATTACACACTGATTCCAGAGTCTTAATACTCCCTGTGAAAATGAGAATATTCCCACCTTTGTTAAATGTCAATGTTTTCAGGGGTGTGGAAAGAGATATCAAAGGAGATATCCCTGTGGGGAGACAGGAAAGATAATGTTGCTTGCTTTTCCCTTTAGGATTGGGATAGCTGAGTTTCACAAAGGTGTTCCAAGTCCTACCACTGCTTGGAAATGAAAACCAGGGCTGGAGACAAAGCTTAGCTATAGCAACAGTGCAGCTGGGAATGCTCATTAGGGTGTCATTATGGTGGTGTGGAAAAACTCTGCAGTACCTCTACTACCTTTCAAGAACTCCTACCTTCCTTTCCTCCTCTTGGCACACTCTTGCACTGTGCTGCTAGGAGGCCTTGTGCATCCTGCTTTGTGTTTGTTCTCCTACTCCTGGCCCTTGGTTCTTCCATCAGCTGTTTTCAAACAACGTTTTTTTTTTTTGGGCGATCTAATACACACTAGACATCTAATTTTAGAGAAGAAATGATCCCAGGTGCTTTTCTGACTTGCACTGTAATACATTTTTCTTAAAGAGCAGCTTGATTTTTAATTTTCCAAAAGTGATGCAGCACTTGGAAAAGTTGCCTCATTTCAGCCTCTTTTACCTGCATTTCCCTCAAATCTTAGCAGGAATGCTTGGTTCCTGTGCATGTCACAATTTCTGTGCCATACCAGCTATTGCCTGGTTGTTACTGAAATCATAATAGAGAATTGCTTGGTTGGAGGTAAAGCTGAGCTGTGATATGTGTTGTTATCAGACACAAGTGTGAGGTTAAGATCCAACAAGAGTGATGATTTCATCCTTTAGATACCAAAGCTAAATATTCCAATTTTGTGAAGAGGAAAAAAAAGACACCATTTTGTATCTGTGTGGGATGTTTTGGTACTTTTTCTGTCTCCTACCTGAACTCAGGCACCTAAGGATTACCTTTTTCTTGTTGACTCCTTTTTCTCAGCTGAATTTACAGCATCTATGCTGAGCTCTTATGGCTTGATCCAAAACCTGCACAAAGGGATAAAATACTTTTAGAAAACTTCTTTTTAACCTTAATGCCTGTGGTGTATTTTCACACAGAATTTAATGTGATTTAGCAGCATGACTACTATATAACATGCTATAGCTAGCATGATCTACCTAGCTTTGTAGAGAGATGTAATAAAAAGTAAAGACAAAATTGCGTGGTCTTGGTAAAAAGAAAACAGAATACACAAGAAGGCTGAGAAAACTTTGTTTCTTCTCCATAGTATCAGCTGGTTTAATAAGAAACATAACTTCTCTAAAACCTCAGCCTTGGGTAGAATCACTGCAACCTTACAGAACAAGACACACAGTAGGATGTCTCGAAACACCCTTTTCTTTGTTTATATGTAGTATCCCTGGGAAGAAAGAAATATGACCTTCATTAGAAATGAATCATTGACTGAGCAACAGTTAAAAAAAAAAGAAAAAAAGAAAGAAAATGGCACAGCAGATATTTTGCTGACTAGTCAAACAGCAGAGAGCAGAGTCTCTCTTGCCAGGTTTCAAGGCATCATTCTAATGTCACTCTGTTGTCCCCTCAAAGGATTGGTGTTTGTAAATGTACACACATATTGGGGAGTGGCAGACTCTTACAAATACAGCCTCTCTCACCTCTTTGTTCTTGGTACATGCCAGCCATGCCAGCAGAGTATAATGAGCCCTTTCAATACCTTCATTTTTCTCTTCCATTTTAGGGTCGTCTTTTTAAGCCTTCTTTTGGTTTTGCTGTAATGTGATGCTAACTCTATTATAAGTCAAAATGTTGACAGGCGTATGCTTCCTCTGTAGGTTTAGAGCTTGTGGGTGAATAACATGTCTGTGTGCCACATTTAGCTTTGTGCTTTGCTGGAACAGTCTGTTCCAACACATCAGTTTTTTTCTCCTAGACCTCACCTTTCTGCCCATATGAAATGCAAGCTGCTTGCTATTTCATATCTTGCTCCTTTATAATGAGCTAATTCTTTTCCTACACTTGTTTTCCTCCTACTGTCCCACCTTTTCTACATCTCTGTAGAATTCATTAAGCAGGAAATGGATCTCTTCAAGCCAAGAGTTGTGGTTGATTGCTGCTGTGTATTTAGGGTAGCTATAGTGCTCTAGTAGCCCAGAGTCCCTGTAGAAGTCCATGGGGACCAAGGAGATGGTCATGGTTCCCAGGGAACTGAGACACATTGAATTTGCATCCTATGTTTTGATGCCAAACTCTGGAAGGCGACCCTAGGCATTTCTTAATGTCTGTTTTCTTGCAAACAAGAGCTGCAGTTGCCATGGATATGTTTTGAGATCTTAAATGGAAGGGGAAGAGGTTGAGAAGGCACGTGCCATGGTGCAGCCCATGCACTTAGACCACAGCCTCTTCAGGAGCTGTGGCCAAGTAGACCCAAACTCAGCAATGTGAAGTCCAAACTCATCTGCTGAAGGGACAGAAGGAACCAGGACAAACAGCAAAGAAGAACTGGTTGGATGTGATTTGTGGGTGCCAACAAGCAGTGAATCCTGCTCATGAATCAGACATCAGTGGACCTGCTGCTCAGCAGCAACATGCAAAGCTACTCCTGTCTCAGTCCTATGTTGGGAGCAGACCCCAGTCCTTGAACCACACCCACTGTGTGCTGCTACTGGACCAGAGAGCAGAGTCATGCAAAAAGAAACAGCACATCTGAATTTCCTCTCTCTATTTATAGTTCTGTTCAAGGGAACACAACATTTTTCCTGGAAAGGAACCATCTTAAAACTATTGGGTGGAATAAGAAAAGTGCATGGGCGCTTTCCAAGCCATCTCCAGATTCAAGCGTTGATGTAGGAATAGATTTGGACTGAAAATACCCATTGATTTAATTTTTGGCAGGCAAAAGGCAGCTACCTGAGGGACAACATAGGTAATTGGGGCTCTTGAAGAAGTGCCTGCAGACTTGATCTGGGATTTGTGCGGCTGGCTAGACCATCAGAGGTGTACATATTACTGCATTTTCCCCAGTAACACCAGACTTTTTGGTGCTTAGAGCTCTTCTGTAACCATCTTTAAAGTTGATGGAAAATGAAAAATGCCCCAAGTGCCAGTGATAACTCCTTGCTGTGGAGGGTGTTGCCTGTTAGCTCAGCTCAGGCCACTGGTTTCAGACGAGCCTGGAAGATTTCTGTTCTAATTCAGAATTGTGCCTCCTTTGACACAAACCACAACGAGACATTTTTTTCTTGCAGAAACACACAGTCCCTGGCATACTCTCCTAAAACTGCATGTGCTGATTTTCCTTCTTTTCTTCCATTACCATGCATATTAGACAAGCCCTTGAAACACCTGAGCTTGCACTCATCATCCTATCCTGGAATGTTCTAGGATTGTGGTGCTTTGGGAAGAACCAAATCACTTAGAGGTCCCACAGACACCATGTGTCTCTGTGTTCCTCTCTCTCCCCATCTCCCCAGAGTCCTTCATGAGATGCTGGAGCCATTGCTGCAGCGTCACCTGGTGCCCCAGTGCTGCCATCTCTCTGTGCCCCACTTGGCTGTGCAGTGGTGACATCGGGGCTGGGTTCATCCCACAGCTGTAACTGCAGCCACGGCTGGGGCAGCGCCTCCAACATCACCACCACATCCCAAAGGCAAGGACCCCAGGATCTGGGAAGGCTGAGAATCCTAACAGCTTGAGTACTGAGGAGCCACAGAGACTCCCAGGACAGTCATTTGGGGATGTTAAGGTGATGATCTGGGGCACCCACCCCACCTCTGCGGACTCAATGTGTGTCTGCTCATAGACAAACAATATTGTAAGGATAAAAACCATCTCAGTAATATTTATCTGAGTGTCACATACAGTATGTATTTAAATTGGCTCACTGTGTTCAGTAACAGGCTTTGCCAGCAAGTGGACAGGCTTCTGTGTTAAATAGATCAGTTTTAATAAGTAAGGATCTGTCAGATATTTAATTAAGTGAGGATATATGTCCTGTACCATTTAATACATAATAAAATTTGTTTAATGAATATGTGAGCTAAGATTAAGGCTGCTAATTTAATCACTGACAGCAGAGTCTCTCTGTGTGGAAAATAATGCTTTTGCATTGACACATTAATTGTTGCTAATTTCTCTATGCAGTTATTTTATATGCAAAGATCCAAACCCCACCATTTTCCTGGAGGCAGGAATGAAACTGCAAAAGCTTCAGAGGAAGCTGGGCAGGGAGCTGTGGTTTTGACTTTTTGACAGAAAAATAGTTTTGGAGGGGAGCAGAGTCTGTGACTTTTTATTGGAGAAATCAGTCAGGTGGAAAGTTCTTGATCAGTCATCCCAGTTGCCTCAACTGGTTCTGAACATCTTATTTCCCAATACCCAGTGCCAGTTCCAGGTGTTTGGGGGAGAGCTGTGGCTTCTTGCTGGCCAGTCTTGCACTCCCAGCACACTGATTTCTCCAAAACAGATTGTATGATTTTTATATGAGTGCTTCATGTTAAATTAATATTGTGTGTACTGCTGTCAGGAGACAGAAAGAATAAATTGGCTCTAAGCAGAGAGAAGGCCATATTTAGGTCTAGGCTGAGTATGCCCTCTGCCTGCGAAATGCAAAAAATCCAAACCCTAATGCCTCTTCATTTCCTGCTAGAGACTTACATACAGATTTTTCCTCCTTGTGTTTTAAAACTTTCAAGCATGGTCAGAGCCTTGTGTCAGGCAGCTGCTCTGTGACAGCCCCAGGAGCACATGGTGTGACTTCCAGGCTGTCAAGGCCATGGGGCACTAACATGGGCCCTCCCTGTCCCTGCCCAGCCTCCCCTGGGGCCTCTCCTCAGCCCAGCCATGGGCCAGAACTCCACTTCAGTCCCTGCACCAGTGCTGCCATGGGAAGCTGATCTCAGCTCGGTGCAGCCGTGGCTCTGCCAAGCCCACTTCCATCCCCAGGGCCCTGCCCAACCATTCTGGGACCGTGGCTGATCCTGGTTTCCTGCACCAAGCCTGAACCTGACTCCCACCCCTGGAGGTGCATCCTGGCCTGGCCTTGTCCTGTCCCCATGCCCAGGGAGTTTCTGGAGCTGCTCCCAGGCTTCCCTGGTCCTTGGCTGGGCCCTCTGGGAACACCCACTGCCTCTGTCATTCACAGTGCCCTGACACGTGGTGTCCAACCTTCTAAACGCCACCATGGAAAGACCCCTTTCACCATTTCAGCTAAGAAAGATTAGTCCAGAAAGGATTTGGGCTGAAGTGTACACAAAGGACTTCTATGGTTCCTGCTTTATGATTTTTCACCAGGAGCACAGGATTCCCCTTTAAAAGAGGCAGTGTGTCTCTGGGAAACAGCCTCTGTCATGGTGGAACATAGAGGTTCCTGAGTTAGAGTTAAATGAAGTGCAGTGGATATCACAGAGGAATCCAGCTGTGAGACTCAGCATGGGCTAAATTTATCCTGTTCTCTGCACTCTGTTGTACTCTGGTTGAGAGGTTTGACAAATGGTCTGCAGGTCTGAATATTTCAGAAACAGCCTGGCATTAATCCCAGGTTCAAATAGGAGGTAAAGACTGCCAAAAGACATTGGGAAAGAGAAAGAGCTGCTTGTCACCAGCACTTAGAGGACTTTAGCCTTCAAGAGGAGATTCTGAGCTCCTGATGAGAACAGACTTTCATAAATTGCATTCTAGTTTTACAATTGTATAGCCAGGCTGGATCTTTTATTCCCAGAACTTCTGAAGTTGCTAAAAAAAGTTACTTATTGAAAGCCTCTTTTTTTCTTCCTTTTTGCCAAGTCTGATTCTCCTCAGTAACACTGAGCCTGTGCACACTGCTCTATTAGAGAAACTGCAAGTTATCACAAACTGGAGAATCAGAGCATACACCTTTGTGGGGAAGACAGTTGAAGAGATAGGAGAGCAATTTCCCCTTCCAGATATTGCTTCCTTCCCTGTGCAGACTATGTATAGACATGAATGGAAAACCACCTAATCCA
This sequence comes from Trochalopteron elliotii, assembly GCA_024734555.1. Classification (NCBI taxonomy): domain Eukaryota; kingdom Metazoa; phylum Chordata; class Aves; order Passeriformes; family Leiothrichidae; genus Trochalopteron; species Trochalopteron elliotii. The sequence continues at coordinate 3,359,062 of JANPWX010000331.1, read as the reverse complement.
TAAACCCAAACTGTTTGGAAACACATTATAGCATGAAAGTCAGATTGCCCAGGTCCTGTTTAATGCCCAGCACAAAGTAATGCTTCGTGACCTGCTGTTTCAGAAGAGGATGGTTTATTTTAAATGTTTCAGTGCATGACTATGCCTCACTGTGCCATCTGTGTTTTGAATGCAGCAGGTTCTGTTGTGTAGGTACGTGTATATATGGTATATATATATAAGTGAGAGAAGCTAAGGATGACTCTCTACCTGCTTCCGCTTCTTGTTTCTACCTACTAGACAGACATCTGTATCATTGCTTAACCTCAACCTAAGATTGGTGGCATTAGAAGCTTTCTACACAACTCACTGGAGAAGTAGCAAAGAGTTTTTCCACAACCAAATGCTTATTTCCAGTATCCAGCAGAATACAAGTCTCCTGGATGAACTGCAAATTCAAAATTGACTGTGAATGACTAAGGGAATGATACAAATTCTTTAGCCAGCCAGGTAAGACACAGTCTTTGATCTTGGACTGTGGTAAAAATGCTGCTTTGATTTAATTGTCACTTAAATGGGTATATATCAAGAATAGCTCATGTAAATTTTACATCTTTACTTCACCTTCTGGTAAGTCTCATAGGCTCAATGGTGATGTGATCTAATTTTAAATGTCTTTGAGTATTTATTCAGAATGAGTTTTACCAGAGTACTCTGGAGCACTTTTCTATTTGAAAGGAGAAAGTAGGTTAAAAGAAAAAAAAAAAAGAAGAAAAGGTATATTACAAGGAAAAGTCAAGGCAAGAACACTCAGCATGAAGGTCTGGTCAGACACATGGCAGTGTTTAATCCTTACTGTGCCTAATCCTTCAGGCCAGGCTTGCAACACTGGGAGCTTTTCAGTTCTTGTTCTTGGACATGCTGACTGCTAAGAGGACAGAGCAGTCCCAGTCTCCTCATTTTGTGTTGGCTTAATAGGAACTCTGTAAAGGACAAGATGCAGCATATGCTAAAAGTATATGCCTATGGGCTCCATATGTCATGCAGCTGGAAGGCTGCTGCTTTACAGAAGTAATAAGTAATATGGCCAAGAAACAACCATTATAATCAGGCATATGGGCAGCCAAGTGAGTAATACTGCCAGGAGGAATGCCTACAGTACAGCAGTTGTGAAATACTGAATAAGAAGTTCTAAAGTGGCTGCTTTCCCCTGACAAGTCATTCCTGCTGAAGCAGGCATGTTTCCAGGCTAATAGTTTCTAAGTGCACTTGCAGGCTTGTATGTTTTGGATGTCTTTAGCTGAAGCTGGTTTGTTCTTCCTGTCTGTATATGCAATGCCTCCTATCATAACCCATAATTTCAGTTTATCATCACTCTCCTGGGAATCTTGAGTTCCTCAACAGAACTGACTGGAAATCTCCCCTCATGCATAATTTCCTGGACAATTCAGTCAAACCCTAATAAGATAAGCTTTGTTATGGTAAAGAGAACACTCGATGTATCAGCTGCTTTTCTTCTTGTTGACTTTTTTTTTCCCCCCTTCTTTGCCTCATTCTTGCTGTATGTGAAAGGTGAGGATGAAATCTGCTCCTGTTAAAAATAGACATGTCTCCAGTAAGATGTCTTGGGGGATGGGGTATTGCTGGCAACCTGATCAAACCTATAACTTTGCAATCTTTGATTTCCTACTTTATTCCCCCCCACCCCAGTTACATGAATACATTGTTGCTCAGAGGTTTTGTTACTTATTTTAAATAAATGCTTTGTACAAAAGTACCAGCAACCTAGAAATGAAGCAAGTTGTTCTGCAAGGGTCAACAATTAATATTATATATTCTATTTATGTAATTTAGCCAATGTTAGAGCTTTATCCCAATATCATTTGATCACTGTGAGAAAAGTCATGTTAATAATATTTAAGATAAAACTGAAAACAGAACTGAATAACATTCCTGTTCTGCAAAACCTTATCTGCTTCAAAACAGCCTTAGGATCTTGACAGCATCTCATTCAGTACGGATTTATTCATAATATTGCTCTGGGCTCCTGAGAATTACTCTGCTCCACTCAAGGGTACTATTGGTCCTGGTTCTGCCTGCAGTCTGCTCAGCCCCTCGCTACCAAAAGTGTTTGTCAGACTCATTTTGTGATGTATGTGGCCTTTTGAGGTCTCCAGTTAAAAGAAGTGTTAAAGCTACAAGACATTCTTAGCTGTTGACAGCTACGAGACGTTTTCCTAATCAAAAGAAGCAAGTTCAGAGTATGGCTGTTATTGCTGCTCCTGTTCTTTTTTAAACTTCCTTATGGTAATTTTGTCAAGTGTCACTCTTTGAAGAACATGAAGGAGCTGATCAAGTTAAATTCCAAGATTGCTTTGTCATCATAAAAGGGCAAGGAGTGACTGCAAATACTCTTTATGAAAAACAAATGGAGGGCGTAAGTTTCTTCCCTGTTTTTTCTTGAGTGGAGTAAATCCTTATTTGTGGTGGCAGGTATGAGAGAAGGACAAGAATCCTAGGCAACAATCCAGGGGAAAATGCATGCCAACCCCTAAAAGTGAAATAATTGAGAGTTGGCTTCTCCTTGCACATTTAAGGCTGGAACTGAGTGACAATTAGTGGTGAAAGTCACTCTTTCCTCCAGCAGGACAATGTCCTGCTTTACTTTACTGGCATTTTCCTATTGGTGTTTGTCAAGTGTCTTTTCTGGAGCATCAATGACCCTACAGTGGAGAGCTGCTAGTATTTTCTACTTTGTGCAATAAAAGCAGTTTGGCTTTACTCTTGAGGCTTCAGAGTAGAGCTTTACAAGTTTTAAAGAAATACATATATATACACACATAGCTCTGTATCTACATGTATGGGCAAACTCATAGTTTATTAATGTTCTTGTGGCTGTAAATACTGGATGATATAGGAAAATGCAATATGACCTTATAAAAATAATGTACTCGTACATGGTAAAGTACAGGTTCCCATTGTAACTCAGTTGCTATTTGTTAATTAACAAAATTAACTTTCCCAGACACAAATGGGAATTATTGAAGTTTAACTGTTATTTTGATTTTTGGTTGTTTAAAAATTTCCATGGCTAATCTCTTCTTTATAAGTATCAGATGTTCAAGGTTAGCTTGTGTAATGCAGTGCTGAGAGCAGCTGAATTTTTTTGCTGGTGCTGGTGACTCCAAAACTTCTGCACATCTGCAGTGTGCAACCACTGCTCTGGAGCAGAGGTACTTGCAATTGCCTGGCCTTCACTGACAGGTATATAGGAAATCAGTTGTGGTATTTGATGTCATTGGGTCAGTTTCATTTGGTGGGGGGGAGGGGGTTACAGTGGTGATCTGAGATCTCAGCTGAATTTAGACAATGTGATCATGCAAAAATGCAATATTGGACAGAAGTGATAAATATGCTTACTAGGAGATCCAGCTGTCAATTCTTCTAAAATCTTCTCTGCTGGATGTGGATACCACTGCTGGGAGCACAATAAAAAAAGAAAAGTTTGCTTTAGGAATTGTGCTGTCCTTAGTCAACATCTTTTTGTAATTGTATCATGGGCTTGAACTTGCCGTGTTGCTGTGTGAGCTCATGAGTGGATTGGCAATGTAGAAGTGAATCTTTTTTTTTTGATGTCCAAACATTACAGTGCATTTAGAATGGCCACTGGCTAATGCCATTTTAAGTGAGAGAGAATGAATGAGATTTACAGTAAAGGCCCTTCATTTGTAGGTCACTGAAGGATGGAAAGCCTCACCCTGTCTGCCTGTGTGAACTTGGCTGCTGATCTACACAGTAGCAGGACCTGGGCTGCCCTGCAAGGTGAGCTGTTGAATGCACACACTGCCCATAGACAAGGAGGTGATTGTATGACTGACAGAATGATCTCAAAGTATCAAGAGTTGTGATACGTGATGGAGATGAAAGATGGAGAGAGGGAAAATGGAGACAGAACCATAAGAGGATGATGACAAAGTCTCTTTTTAGTAAAGATCTTGTGATGATATGAGGCCCCCAATGGGAATGGTGTCACTTCAAGCATTACCTCTTCAGGAGCAGATTTGCATTCATATCCCAGTATTTAGCTGTGTTAATGGAATCTCTTTGTATGGAACAGCTGCTTCTAGAGGGCAGGATATGTCATGCTGGTGTCAGTCTTCATACCAAGTGCAATGCATGAAAAAAGCCAGTTTATGCTGGCAAAGCAAAGAGTTAAGTCTGCTTACTGAAGAAAAACACAAAAATGAGAAAACTCAAACTTAACTACATCTGGCACTTATCCCTTGGATTAGAGGATATCTGAAGCATCTCTCAGCTTCAGAAACCTCAAGAGACCAATTCAGAAATTCATCAAGATGGTATTTTTCTATGGACCTCCATCCACTTCTCACTGTCATTTGGGACAGAGGAATGGAGTAATTTTTGTTGAGTACCAATGAAGCTTTAAAAACTCTTTCACTGAGAACAGTTAAAAAATAAGGGGCCCCTCAGGAAAAAATACAATTGTAAACTCTGCGGGTATTGGAAAACACATCTGTGTTCTGCACATTCTGCAAACATTGACACTGATAAGGAAGATACAGCCAGCCCCATCTATCAAGCTGTTACATTTACATAAAGGTGAAGACAGCACACTTTAATATCTGGGATTTTTGGACAGGCTTGTGTCCTAAAAGCCATAAGACATCAGTTGCTGTTATTACTGGAAATCTTGCAGTTGGCACAAGTAAAGCCACAGGCTTTGAGTTTATACTAAAATCATGCAAGTATTCTGCATTTTCTTCTCGAGGATAACACTCTTCACTGTCTTATCATTAAAATCTTCTGTGCTTGATGGAAGCAAGAAGGTTAAATTGGTTATAGAGATTTATTTTTCTAACAGCTTTTCTTCCCTGTAAACCATGGGGCATGCCAGTATCACCTTAAAAACATAAAATATGAATGTGTGCTTATAGATTTCATGCATTGCTCACACATCTTATGCTAGAACTAACATGTGCTATTTAGGGTTAGATTTAGGGGTCCCCTAGGGCTAGGGTTAGGGCTAGGGTTAGGGTTAGGATTAGGGTTAGGATTAGGGGTAAGGGTTAGGGGTAGGGTTAGGGTTAGGGTTGCGGTAAGGGTTAGGGGTCCCCTATGGTTAGGGTTAGAGGTAGGATTAGGGCTAGGGTTACGCTTAGGGGTTAGGGTTAGGGGGATAGAGTTAGGGGGTTAGGGTTAGGGTTTAGTGTTAGGTTTAGGGTTAGGTTTAGGGTTAGCGTTAGGGTTAGGGTTAGTGTTAGTGTTAGGGTTAGGGTTAAGGTTAGGGTTAGTGTTAGGGTTAGGGTTAGGGTGAGGGTTGGGTGTAGGGTTAGGATTAGCGGTTACGGTTAGGGTTAGGGTTAGGGCTAGGGTTAGTGTTAGGTTTAGTGTTAGGGTTGGGGTTGAGTTTCTGTTTAGGGTCAGGGGTTATGGTTAGGGTTAGGGTTAGTGTGAGGGATTAGGGTTAGGGTTAGAGTTAGGGTTTGTGCTAGGGTTAGGGTTTGCGTTAGAATTAGGGTTAGGTTTAGGGTTAGGGTTAGGGTTAGCGTTCGGGTTAGCGTTACCGTTAGTGCTTGGGTGAGGGTTAGGCGTCCCCTAGAGTTAGTGTTGGGGTTAGGGTTCGATTTCGGGTTTGGGTTAGGGTTTGGTTTAGTGTTAGGGTTTGGGCTAGAGTTAGGGTTAGGGGTACGGTTACGGTTAGGGTTAGGGTTATTTTTTCGGTTAGGGTTAGGGTTTGGGTTAGGGTTCGGGTTAGGTTTAGGGGTCCCTATGGTTAGGGTTAGGGTAGGGTTAGGTTTATGTTTGGGGTTAGTGTTAGGGTTTGTGTTAGTGTTAGGATTAGGGTTAGGTTTCGTGTTCGGTATAGGGTTAGGATTAAGGTTATGTTTAGGTCTTGGTTTAGGTGTAAGGAGTAGGTTTAGGGTTCGGGTCAGCTTTAGGGTTAGGGTTAGCGTTAGGGTTAGGGTTAGGGCTAGGGTTAGGGTTAAGGTTAGGGTTAGACTTAGGGTTAGTTATTTAGTGTTTTGTGACCCTTTGCTCTTGCATTCCAGTGTAACCAGTGTCACACTGTTAGGCATTAACTTGCTAATTATTTTGGAAAGCACAACCTGACTTCATTAACCTTTTGTAATGACACTTGATATTAAAATATGACGTTAGTTTGTTCTAAGCCTAACATGGTGATGTACTTCATGCTTTATTGCTCTTAATGCTGTATTAGCAGATACAACTTATCCTTTCATAGAGATAATAAAGTCATTATATATTTATTTGGCCCTTGGGTCTAATGTGTAGGTATACTTTGATGTTTATTATTGAAGCTAACAAAACATTTAGTTGAGGCATGAAATCCTTAATTGCTTTCTGTTAACAGATGTCCATTAGCCATTACTGCTGAAAATGCTAAAAATACCAACAATGATTCCATATCCCCAGTGAGACTGAAACTGGGTAGTTCCCCATATTTCTTGCTAATATTCAGAAGGGGTTTCTTCTGCAAGAGTCCTATTTTCCTGAATAATTGGTCTCAGCTGTCCAGTTTGGCCTCTTAATGATTTAAAATATTTTATGATTTAATAAAAGAAATTAATAAAATACGCTTGATTCCAATTTCAGCCTTAGGCTTTCTTTTCTCTCACTCTGCACCAATAGTGAAGGTGGTTGCTTTTCTAGTAGTAATATTCTTCATAGGTATCTTTTTTAGGGACTGCTATAGAGTTCATCACTGTGCTCTGAGTTCCTCTTATTTGTCTAGGGATTTTGGGTTTTGTGGGGTTTTCTTTTTTTTTCCTTATGGTTCATGCAAGAACTAAGCTCTAGGCTAAAGACATATAATCAAAACCAGAAATTATGGGGATCTTCTCTCTCAAAGTAATTTTCCTTTATTAATTTTTGGTGCTGAAGAAATCCCAAGCAAATTCTTATTTCTTCAGTTTAGGAGAAGGAAGAAGCCAAGAAGAGACACCAGCTGTCAGATGGAGAACCTTTCCAAAATCCTTTAGACTAAACTCTGAGGAAGACGCAGTGTAGAAAAGAACAGTATTTCTGAGTAGATGCAGCTCTTTGATTTCTCCTGGGATGTCCCCTGTGACAAGAGTTTGTGAGACACTACTCTGCTGTTAATTGTTAAAACTGGATCTGAACAATGAAATGGAGAAGGAAAAGCTCTCATTATTTTTCTGCTCATCTACACCTCTTTCTTTTTCCTGAAACTCTTCTGCTCTGGCTGAGCTGGGATCACCAGTGAAACTTCGATGCTTTGTCTGGAGATAGGCAATGCATTAACCCTGAAAATAACAGGGACAATTATCCATACAATGAACTCCCATAGTAAAGCCCTGGATGACAAGATTAACTTAAAGGTCCCACAGCTATGCACAGACAGCTGAGCTGTATTTGGTTATGGTGGCTGAGCCACAAGGCTGTGCAATGCAGTGCATAAGTGTTTCCTCATTCTAGGTACATCAGAACTCCAAATCAGGCAGAAGCTGGAGAGGCACATTATCATTGTCGAGTGCTGGTGAAACTACTGCAGGAGTTCTGTATCTGCTCCTGGTAGACTTGTTTTTAGCTTACAAGGAGTACAGACCTTGCAAAATATAAAATCTCTTTTGTCTCTCAGTCCTGGCAACAAGCTGCCTCCAGATTTTTTATGTATAGGATTCCCTTATCTCCTATCTTCTTGAAAGTGTCCAGTTGAAGCATGACAGGGGACTGTGTCTAGAAGGATCAAGAAGGATCTTGCTTTGAAAGCAAAATTTATCATTAGATAAATTGGATTCAAATCACTCTGATAGCTCTGTAACAAACCTAACTTTCTCTTCCTTTGGCCTCTTCCTCAAAGAGAAATGCCCTGAATCCACAGAGCTTTGCTTAATCTGTAAGAATAACATGCAGTCCCATTTCTTTTCAGTGTTGTTGTAAACTGTATCTCAGGACTGGAATGCCAGTTTCATTCCCTGTATGCAGTAGGAGGTAAGTGACTGCAGCACACAAACAACAGAATTTTTATACATCTCATTCTGTGATTGTTGCTTTTACCTCCTAGTATTTAATGATGGGAAAGCTTTTTTTCTCTCATGCATATGCTGTAATGCTTGCAGGTGACTCCTTTGTGAAATAGCATGAAAGTTCTAGTGGAGTAGTACATTTGTATGTGTTATAGATTCTGCTGGAAATAAGCACATTTTCTGGAAGTAATTCCCCAGGAAAGACACCAGAATGTTCTACCCGCTCTCTTTCTTCCTCCATTTCCCAACTGCATCCTGACACAGCAGTGGGCAGAGTGACCTGGGCTGATCAGGAACCAGTTGCCAACTTCTCCTGTGGGTGTGGCCCTTCAGAGGAGCTCAGGGGTGGCCCTTCACAGCAGGGCACTGTGGCAGAAGAGCTCACTGTCAGTTCTGAGCAGGTTGACAGCTACCTTGGTGACAAACAAAAACCCAGAGCATCATTTCAGGTACGAACCCTGCTTAGAAAACAATTCTCAGCAAACTGAGCTCACAAAGTGCTCAAGATTGAGACAGTAGAAGTCATTTTTCTGACTTCCACTCCCATTGCCAAGAGGAATCATGGCTTCTGGAGAACTCTGAATTGATCCAGATACAGAGGTGGAGAGGCAGAAAAGGTGAATGCTGCTGGCAGCTGGGCAGGGAGCCAGCATGCTGTTCTCTTCCAGACTTTCATGGCTGCACAGAGCATAGCATCTCCCTCTACCATTTAGTAAATTTATGACATCACCAGCTGTTACCAAGGAAACACAGAAACTAGAGATTTGGATCTTGGCAGCTAGGTATAAAGAGAAAATATCTTGCTCTTTTGGGGGTCAAAAAGGAAAGCTGAAACAAATTCCAGAACAACTTTGAATTGGAACAAAATTGAGATACATCAATAATTGCCAACCAAACCATTTACCTGCTAAAGTGACAGTGTGGTCCCTATTATGTTCCTCACAGAAAACAAACATAGGGGACCAAGTGCAGGACTTGTAGCTTCATGCAGCTTAAACATACAATTCAGACATAAGACCATTGCTGTTGACCTTCAACTTGAGCTCTGATCAGTGGATTTAACAAGTTACTTTTAGAGACGTGCTATCCTCTCATGAATGATTTTTCAGAAAGTGCTGATTGCTGCTTCTTGAGAAAGAGTGCAGTGGTGCGATGTCTCTCGGGACCTTTGTCCCATGTTGCCTGGCTGGCCCTGGCACCAGCCACAGAATAGGTATGGCTCCATATCCTGGGACATGTCCCCGATCCTGAGTGGTTTTGCCCTGCAGAAGCATGAACAGTGACAAGGAATGAAGGAAGGTCTCTTGTGGGGAACAGCAACTGGAGTTTATTGATGTCCACAAGGGCCCACCTCAACACCAGAGGGTCTCCCCACGAGAGTGGGGATCCTCTCTGTACAGCACCTTATAAACAGGGGAGGAGCAGGGGGTAGGGACAGCTTGGGACCAATCCGTGGGTTCAAGGGAGTGACCCTGTACATAAATGACAAATATTATAACAAATCAATGAAGCAAGGGAGGGAATAATGGGCACCCTGCCCAATCACTCGATGTAACTAACTTTCTAGACCAGGGGTGAGGCTTTGAAGTGATTGACTGGACCCATATGTCATATAAATGATGATTGATTAAAAACAGTAACTGAGGTAAACCATAAAGGGGTAAAACATGGGGTACATGGAATGAACCATTACAACTTATAAAAAATGGTATAAAAGCAAGGAACAAATGCATACATAGAACTGATAAAACCAAAAAGCACACCACTACAAATGAGTTTGCTGGTGTTTTTTCATACATCAAAGAAAATACATAGTGTTGAGTTTTGATAAAATGGTGTGCAAATACCATTACTGTTCTGATGAAATATGTGGTTTTTATAGCTTTTAGAAATGTGGGGTTTGTGAGAACTGATGTTTTCAGACATGAATTTTATGACTTCTAGGTTCTTGAGATTTTTGAAGTTATGGAAATCACATTTTTGCCTTTTAGTAGCATTAAATGACATTTTATTTATGTTGCATGCTAAAATGAAAACTGCTTTTTAAATGGATTCATTTGAGTATTGAGTAGTTGAGACCCAGCCAATATGAGCTCTCTCAATATGTGCAGATCTGTTTGATTTCATTCACACTGCACAAGATGTAAGGGTGTGGTGTGTACTTGAGCTACCCAGAAAAAAATGCATCTTTGCAGCAGATGGAACAAGCTCAAGTGGGGACTCAATTGGAATTGTAACAGCTGCTGTGCCTCTATCAATGCCTGCAAGGCTGTGGACTGTATGACTGGAGATCACAGGTCAGAAAGGTAGAGATTGTTATGCTCACCAGATGTGCAGGATGATCTGAGACAATCTGTATGGAGAGCTAAAGACCTGTGGACTCACTGTATTTGGCTGTATCTCACTAATGAGCAAAATTACATAGGGAAAAACCCCTCTAATGCTAATCTAGTGTTAAATATATCCACGATGAAGGTTCTTATGTGAACATTGAGCACATTTCTAGCAATGTTCCATAATTCTTGTCTTAAACAGCACAGGAACACTAATCTGATTTGTGTCCTCCATACAGAAACCAAGGCAAGATCTGGTTGCCAAACAAGGAGTCTCTTTCCCCTGTTTCGTTGGTGGCCTTCGATTCTAGAATTTCTATGTCACAAGAGCAGTTTGCATATAGTCTGGATCTTGTTATCTGCAACAAGTGTTCCCTGTTGTGCCTTGTTTCAGTGGGATAATGACCAAGGAAACTGCTGAGACATGGATGGCTTGCCAGGGATATGTCATGAGAAAGCTGTCCAGTCCTCTGCCCACATGCTGTGAGCTGGCTCACATTTCCAAAGCAGGGATGCACACAGAGGAGATCATTAGTGCTCTGAAGAACTTAGCTATCTATGCAAGTTCCTTTTTTAACCTTTATAGTGAGTCACTTGAAAGGGCTCCTTTTTTGGTCCTCTTTAGTTTGACTGCTGGTTCCTTTTGCTTGTATGCCCAGTCACAGCCCTGAGACTTGTGACTGGGCCTGCAACAGCCATTGGGGCTGCTGTCATGGTTTATCTCTTGGGAGTGGTGGAAATATCATTCTTCTCCACTTTTCTTTTAAGGACATCAAAGACGTTTCTGACAAGGAAGGAATTTAATTCTTGGGAGAATTCATGGACAACCAGGACAGAGTTCCACCTGCAGACTTTCTGGTTGCAGATTTGAACTGAAATTCCCACAAGGAGAATGTTTTGTGTGGACATCTCATGGTGTTTTCAGCCTCTGCCATGGTTACAGAACTCGGTGCACTCCTGTGGTCTGCACATATGTCTCCAGTTCCACTTGCCAAATGCTGTGTCCACTGAAGCTACTCTTAACTACCCACAAGGGATCAGTAGGAAGTACTTTGGCCCTGTGCATACCCCACACAGACATTTAGGAAAACAAATCAATATGACAAGACTGCATTAATCAGACCAATATGACACTAAGATGACACATTATTTTATGCACAGCAGCTCTTATAATTGTGAACTACTACAGGGCACCTTCACATTGTTGCTGATGTTCTCCCTATATGTGGTGCAGTGGAACAGGAGGGGCAGTTTTATTAGGACATACAGGGACAGAAACACAAGGAGCTTCAACTGGATGGGAACCCTGTCCTCTGAAGAAGTTACCTGTGAAGAGCCAGAAAGTAAATCAGTAAATCTGGTAACTGCATTGATGTGAGTTTGTAACACAAATGGATGCAGCACAATTCTTCCCATTCCTTCTGGATGGCACTGTGTTGGGAAAGGTGATAAAGAAAATTCCTGCTGTGCTGGTTATATTTATGATAGATGAAAGCCCCTCTAAAGATGACCCCCTCTTTCATGACCTTCTGATGTATCTTAAGTCTTGGTTGCTAAGGTAGCAATACAGATAACCAAGCTTTTATAGGTCCTATTCATAAATCTAATAACAACATTAAGAGAAGCTGAGATGTATTCTTCTCTTACAGTGTATCATTAAAAGAATTGGTATTATATTTTCCCTGTAGAATAGCTCCTAAAAAGTATCTGGGCTGACTTTCAGGCTCCAGTAGGATGACCACTAGGAAGCAAACCTTCCTGCTTCCTTCTTTAGAAAGAAAAGGACACTGCATGAGAGACACTTTTCAAAGTATGCCTCACCATCAGCCCTGTGTTGAGGGATTTGGTGCCCTGCAGCTAGGAATACTTAGAAGTGTTGTGCAGAAAAGGGACTCAAGCCAGTCCTGAGTTGCTAAGTTCCTCTAAAGGGATTTTGCCAAAAAAGGAGAGGAATTTATCACCTATTAGAACATAGTTTGGCTGCACTATGCAAGCAATTTAATAAAGTCTTTCTGCATGAGTACTGGCAGTTTTTGAAATGAAAGAAGTAGGGCTGCTTCATGTGCACTGAAGAATTTTTGCTATTGACTTCACTGGAGCCATGGCTCTTCACCAGATCCATATCCTAAAGGGCTAAAGTGCCCTTAAAAGAGTGACTGAGAATTTATAAATCATAATCTCAGTCCTCAGCTGACATGACAACCAGCACCACTCCTGCTTTGGATCTTGCCCTGCAAACCTGTAACCTCCTGTCTATAGTACTCACTCAGGAGGTTGCTTTGTCCCTAGTTATTTTTACTGGAATTTTTGTTGATAATAAAGAGCATCTCCTTTCAAAGAAGTGTTTAAAGGCAAATTATACTCCTGAGTACAGAGTGTTTCAGTGCTTGGGCTTCAAACACTATGGAACAGGCTGATTTGTCTAATAGCTGCAGTCCTGACTGGAATGTTTTTAAATTGTGTAAACATTCCTACTAGTTTTATTGGTTGCTAAACTTTTTCTTTTTTTCCAATGTGGGTACAAATTTAACTTGACAGTGTACTTTCCAAGCCTCCATTAAATAGGTCAAATTTTCTATTGATAGAGGAATATCTCTGGAATAGCTTTATGATGCCTTGCAATGGAAGACTTCTCATTAACTCCGAGTAGAAAAAGAAACCCAACAAATAGCCGAGTTCTTACTGTGCCCTAATGTCTGTGAGACCCCTGCTGGTGGAAAGGGGAAGAGATGGGAACGAAAAACCCAAAGATAATTTAATGGAGAAAGGAATTTGAGTTTCAGAGTATGTTGGTATGTTGTGTTTGCCAGTCACTGTTACCATGCAGCCGCCAAGGACCTCAGTGCTTTGAAGCTTCTCACTTACAGGCTGCGGTTTGTTGGTGCTTGCCTCACACAATTGTGTTTTACCTCTCTTCAAGTGTGTCAGTGCTGCTTTAAAAGATCAGTATAGAAATCTTTGGCTACACCATCTGGTTTCAGTTTTCCTTAATTTGGTGTCAGCCAAGATCAAGTTCATACAGTCCAGAAGATTAAAAGGGACAGAGTTAAACCTGCTGCATTTTAGGGATTTAAGCCTTCCTTTCCCTCCTGTAAATTTTGACCTTTTCAAAATGAGCTTCCCCCTCCCCCACTAAGAGAGTGGAACATAAAATAAATGTTTGCTGCTTTTCCAGAGGAGCCAAATTCCATGCATTCTGGCTGCTTTTCACTGACACAAGAATTATTCCAAAATAATTTGTCATTATTTACAAAATGACACTGTATGTTACTGTAACAATAACAGCTAACTTGGCCCTTTGAAAGTTACATATTTTCTCAAGAAATTTCAATCTAATAGGCAAAACACCCACCATGATGACTTTGGGAAAATACAACCTCAAGAAAGTAGTGGATGTGTGTGATTATTTTGAAATCTCCTGGCTGGGACAGTTTCCCATCAAGGCAATGTGTGCTTGTGTCACACCCCATGGAGGGGTTCTCTTGATTGCCCTGTCTGCAGCCTGGGTCCTGGAGAGGTAAAGAAGGAGTAGGGGCAGCTTTTGTCCCCTCTGCTGATGAGTTCCCTGGGGAAGGAAAATGTGCTGTGCATAAAATCTGTGTAACTGTTGTCTGATTGTCTGCCTGGTGATGGGACTCAGCAGGGTTGGGGTGGGTACAAATCCATGCCACGTAGACTTGTTTCCTCTGCTTCTGGTAGTGTGACTGAGCCTTGGGAACAGTTACTTAGTGCGATCATTGGAAAGGCTTGATGAGCTGCTGAATTCTTCCTTGTCTGGTTTCTTTTCTAGGTTGCCTTGAATTATCAGTGAACTGTATTATTTTTATACACACGCAACTTTTAAATCCACACAGATGACATTTTTTGTGCTGAAAATGCATTACATACTTCTCAGACCTTGCAGCTGGTTGAGCACCAATGAAGGAAATAAATTTGGTAACTGAGCTGGGAATGAAAGGTGCTTGGAGATGCAGTTTCTAATGCTTTCTTGTAAATATTCCCATCAGACCATACAAAGAACTCTTCCTGTCATTATTAAGAAAGAAACAGGAGAATATAAAAATTTTAAAAAGTATTTTAAAATTAAAACCTTTGGGAGCTTAATTAAATGTACTGTGAGAAAAATGTGCAGTTCACTTACAGCTATTGACTTGAGGTTTATATAGTATTGCCAAGTCCTGGAATGAATAAAGCTTTAATGTTGGAGCATTTGTTCAGTGCATTTTTTTAGGCTGAAGCAATGAGAAAATACATACCTAGATTCCACATATATACTAAAAAGGAAGAGTCTGGATTGCAAGTAATGAATATGACTTGTTTAAAACTTGCAGTTCTTTTGAGAGAAAATTTTCAATCAGTCCCTTGAAAATTCAGGAGTTTTCAAGGATTGTGTGGGATGAAGAACAGCATCTTGTAAAGTTCACATTTTGGTTGACATCCCATAACATGTAGATGAGATGTGGGTCTTTTCAGCCTTACTCATGCTGGATGCTCTGTTTTGCAGACTAACATGCCACATTCTGCCAAAGACGCACTGGGGCAGCCTCAGCAGAGCTTTGTTTCCTCATCATGCACGTCCTCCCTCTTATTTGTAACTGCAGTGCACACCCGCTTGTCCACTCCTTTTCACCCATTCATTTCTTTCCCTGACCGTTCCAAAGTGCTCATCTGCCAAGGAAGCCTCCCTGCTCCTCCAGCTGTCACTCGCACCTTCCGTGCGGGATGTTTTCCCGTGTGCTGATGCCACACTGGGATGGGATGGGACGGGACGGGACGGGACGGGACGGGACGGGACGGGACGGGATGGGATGGGATGGGATGGGACGGGACGGGACGGGACGGGACGGGACGGGATGGGATGGGATGGGATGGGATGGGATGGGATGGGATGGGATGGGATGGGATGGGATGGGATGGGATGGGATGGGAGCAGCTGTGCCGGGAGCGCTGGGAGGCGGCGGCGGGGGCCCAGCCGGGGATCGCAGGTTGCGCCTTGCAGGGATCTTGGTGGAGCCGCTCGTGTTCCAGGCTGGAACAGGGTCGAGAAGGCTCACGACTCGTTTCTCGACCGCAAGAATGTTCGCTGCTCTTTCGTGATCGGCACAGGTGCTTTTACTGACACGTTCAGTTTTACAGCGACACACACGGCCACCTGCAAGAGCAGCTGGTACCTGGTGCTTCCCAGAGGTTTGGGAGAAGAAGGATCATACAAAGAGGGGCAGCACTCAGAAATGCAGGTATTGCTGCTGTTATGTAGACAGAGAAGACACAAAGCAGATGGAAATCAGAATTATTTCAAGAAATACCAGAACTATTGGTGAACACGACTGCAACTGCAGACAGAGGGAGATGTTCTCAAAGCAAGGCAGAAGAAAAAAAAAAAAAGGCTTAAGAAGAAAGCTGAGCACTCTAGTTCCAAGATGTGATTTGTGGAACATTACACAAGAGTCTCAAGCTGAAACAGAGGATGTATTATTGCATGTAATGAGAGGGGCTGGGAAAGAAGACTATCCAAAGACAGGAAAACATGTCTAGAGTGCTAGGGCTGGAAAAATTCTCTACAGAAAACATCACGAAAACTGACCTCATGATGGCCTTTAGTAGAACTCTGAGTTGTAAAGATCTGGCAAATTTTTTTTTCTAACTCTGAGGCTCTGTGTGGAACTACTGTATTAGAAATGTCACTGGTTTAAAGCAATATTAGTTACAAATATTTCCTAGATGAAATTTTAAAATTATTGTTACTGTGTTTCAGTGTTTCAGGCAATTTTGTCTTTATTTGAGGACACACAATTTTCATTGTAGGCAGTTCTGCACATTTTGGGCGTGCCCATGGCAGGTCCTTAACTCTGTCCTGAGTTCACACCACACGGAGGGACACTACACTGATGACCTAAGCTTGTTCTTTAGGAATGATTTTTTGCTCCTAATAAAACACTATGTCTTCTTTTAAGCACTGAGTTCTATGAATACATCCCCTATTTAGATGCCTTGTGTTTTCAACATATTTTTTCCTACTTCAGAGCTATACCACCAACAGGAGAAAATATGCATCAGTGTTCATCTTCTCTAGTGCTAACTAATAATTTGCCATTATTTGACAGTAAAGACAATGTAGGTGTGTATTTCTGATATATCCCCAGCAGCACTTTCTGAGAGTAATCAAACTGGAAGCAATGCATTCCCTTTTCGAAGAAAATTTATTTTTTGTCAGCAAGTATGTCAGTAGTTTGTCCATCCCAGTTCCTTTATCTGGGATTGTTTGCCTTGGATGTCTTTAAAAATTCCAGTGATTTTAAATCTGTTTTAAATTATCCTCACTTGCTTCAAAGCCATATGAAATACTGTTCCACCCATAAAGTGGGTCTGGTCACCATGGACAGGAGAAGAGAAAATAGTAAGGATTAGGTAACTGAACTGGGCACAAAACTGGAGTAAAGAGAAAAGGTAACTGTAGAGACAGGGATTTCCCCTGGTAAAGAGGAAATTGTCTTGGGTTGCAATGCAAGATGTAACCAAAAGTATGTATTCTATTACCATCTGTCAGGGAAGTGTTTCTTTATCTCTTCCATTCCTCATAACTCTGGAGGGGAGGGGGCAAGTCCCTTCCATTAATGGGCCAGCTGTTCAAACCAGGTGGGGCAGTGTTCTTTATCTCTTCCAGGACTCATCCTCCCTCCAGGAAGATATCTGCTGTTAATGGGCCTTTGAGTCTCATGACTGATAAAATTACATCATCCCATTGTGAGATGCTCCACCCAAGGGGAGGAGCCAAGCATTCCTACCTGGATAAAACCTGAGATTCAGAACACCAGGACAGCCTGTTTCCAATGGATTCCCAGAGGAAGACTGAACCCATCTGTCACTCCAGAAGGACTTGATTGGACTGCTACCAACATCCTGGCCAACAGGGTGACAGGTTGTATTCTGACTTGTCAGTGTTTTCTTTTTATTTGTTGCTTTTTTGTACTACTACATTTTTATTTTAATTTTCCTAGTAAAGAACTGTTATTCCTATTCCTGTATCTTTGCCTGAGAGTCCCTTAATTTCAAAATTATAATAACTTGGAGGGAGGGGGTTTACATCTTCAAGGGAGGCTCCTGCCTTCCTTAGCAGACACCTGTCTTTCCAAACCAAGAGAGAAATAAATTACCACCACTACTGAATAAATCTGGGCAAAGGTTCCAGTCTAGTATTGATTTCTAAGGTCCCTGTCTATAAGACTTTTAATTGACAGGCTGGTGGTTTTCAACATGAGTTCACTATCAAATACAAGAGAAATAGCAGTAACAGCAGTGTGTAGAATACAGATTGATTCATCCAAGTGAGGTCACTGGACTTAGAAAAATATTTCATCTCTAGGAAAAGCTGTCTCCCATAGTGTAGCTCCATCAGATGTAGGAACTCTGGAAGGAGGGGTTTGACCATCCATTTTTGTAACTATGATGACAAACTACTCTTGCAACAGGGAATCCAATCTACTTCACTTGCCTCTTTTGAACATTTAAGGAGAAATGCTTGTCTCTCATGGGCTCCATAAAAGCCCTGAAGACAGTTTCTGGTCCCTGTGGAAAGTCCCTGCTTTCAGGCACTGCAGGGATTACAGCTGGGAGGAGCACTGACAGCTACAGAAAGTGAGAAGGTGTCCTAAGAACTCACAACAGGGCAATAAACCTGAGCAGAGACTCTCATGGGGAATGGCAGCTTGAGCAAAGGTCTGTGAAAGAGAGGATTGCCATGTAAAAGGAGAACATGAAGTAGCCTTATTTTTGCCAACATGGAGGCGAGGCCTAAGGAAAGACCCAACAGGATTGTTAAGGCAGGCTAACCAAAAGTGGTGAGAATCCCAGTTTTCTACCAGGTACTACAGCCTTTGTTTTATTGCACCTCATCGCAGCCAGGGTGAACCAAGGGACCAGCATTTTGGAGGTGAAGGTTTGGATACTTGTGGAGATACCACTTTCTCCCTTAGAGCACTGGGAAAGAGATGAGATTTGCTGGATCTCTTTCAGTCTGTTGGATCCATTGGGGAACGCTTCTGCCAGGAAATCCAGATAAGTAATGGCACAAGTTGCACCCAGTACTAGACCCTCCTGTTGGCAGACTGGAGACAAGATGTGTCTGGCACAGCTGGGAGGGAGGGAGCGAGGGATGGAAGGAAGGCTTTTTGTCCAGACTGACAGTGTTGGGACCCTTTTGCCAGCCTGCAGTTTGTAACTCCTGTGCTGCACAAATGTCTAACACCAAACACTTGCTGGATGGGCTTTGCTGGGTACCCAGGATTGCAGAAGCACTGCAGATCAGTGGATACCCAGAAGTACCATCAGGACCCTTCGTCACGGCAGTTTCTGGTGACAGAGAACACTGGATTCCTAAGTTTGCTGTGTCTCATTCTGACTACAGAAAGAGAAAAACTGTGCACATCTGTGCATGCCATGCTTAAGTGAGCTGCTGCTGCTGCAGAGAGGCTGTGTGTGCCTAGGTGGAGCCCCAGACCATCATATCTACCTCACTCAATACCTGGGCTGTGCTGCAACACTGAAGAACATTGAAATCAATCCCATCAGGATGCAGACATAAACAAACAGTACCAAGAAAGAAAAAAAAAATTACAAAATCACACCAATACTTACTGTGCAATTTGGGTGGTTTTTTTGGGTATAACTGGCTCAGTGGCACATCTTTTGAACTGTGCAGAAGTGGGTGAAATTTAGATAGTCAGATAAAAGGTATCCATCTCAATCTTCAAGGCAAAAAGGTCACACAGCTGAGCTTTGTCTCTCAGAGGTGAAGGCTGGCAGGTATCAGTCAGGAGCAGTAGGTTTTACCACACTCAAAAAACCAAATCGAAACTCAAACAAATCAAGAAGCTGAAAATACTCAATGTTGCCAGTGCTAGGCTGCAGCTGAAGTCATGGGAAGCAGTGCCACAGCTTTTTCACACAAATTTTGACAAGTTCACTTCTACTGCTGCATCAGTGGTCCAAACCCTTGGTGTGCCCCGATGGGAGACCTGCAGTAGAGTGGTGGTGCTGTGTCATTTACTTCTGGGGCACTTGTGCGAGGAAGGGATGGGCACTGTGCAGTCACTGACAAAACAGACAAATGCTGACTTTTTAAAACAAGGATATTCTGGCTCTTTTTATCAGTTTGAGTGAAAATGATCAAAAATCTAGTCCTTTAAAAAAGTTAGGTTACTGGCCATTGTACAGGAGTAATTGATGTAGAGGATGCAGCATTTGTAACTACTGCAGTTCACAGAATCACGCTCACAGAACAGGTCAGGCTGGAAGGGACCACAATGGGTCATCCGACCCCAACTCCCTGCTCAAGCCCAGGATTGCACTCAGTTGCTCGGTAATGTCTTTGAGGAAAAATACCGGAATTGTCATTATCAGCTGCGATGGTAAGGGTGCAGTACTGTGGTGTAAAACCATTTTTGCCGAAGTTTGCACTCCAAGGCAGACAGCGCAGCCTTGAAACCCTCACCGACTGCCCTCATGTTCCTTGTCCAAACGGTGGTAAGTATGGGGAGAAGGGGCAGCTTTTTCATGAGGACCGCGCTCCGCAGCGTTTCTGTGCGTCCCGGGGAGTGCCAGTGGCCCCTCGGAGGGCTGCAGGCCCCGTGCTGGCTCCCGTTTTCCCCGGGGAATCCCGGGTTTCCCCGGGCTGGCCGGGCCGCGCGCTCCGCCCCCTCAGGGCGCCGGGCCCGCGGTGCGCTACATACTGAATACA